>OZ057398.1:118358896-118633896 GCA_964056695.1 Melieria picta
AGAATTAGCTGGAGAAGTTTAAACTAAATATGTGAAAAAACAAAAATGTCGCGTACTAATAATCTAAACAAATACCAACAAAAATGCTAAACAGAAAAACCAAACCAAGTAAAAAATGTAAAAAATGACAACAACAACAGCAAAATTTAAATTTTTAACTTGAACTTGAACTTTACATAACTTATTTAATTGTATTATACTAAAAATAATAATAACAAATAGAGAAAAAAAATTAAATTAAATGGAGATATTGCAACAGCAGCAGCCCATAATTACAAATATTCACTAAATAACTAATGGGCAAAATTATAATTACGGCAAAGGGTAAATTAATCGATCTCGAATTTCGTTTATGACGTGTCGCAATCGTTTGGCAAACACAGCCGCAGGCCCGCAACTGGTCAGAGCCACTCGGGCCCGGATTCAGGCAGTTTTACCCGCCAACCCGCACCCACACACACACACACACGTTTAGCATCGGAATCAAAAGTAGCGAACGGAGCAAAGGACAAAACTCCTTAAATCCAACACATACAACTCAAATTTAAGCCAGTGATACTCATGCATTCGTTTCGAACGATGAGAATAATAACAAAACGAAAAGCGCAAATGAAATGAATATGAAACACATTAAAATGCAAAACAAAATTATTTAACAAAGAACACAAGAAAACCATTTACAAATTGTCATTGTAATGTTTAAGGGATACAATTGTGAACAGAAAAAAATAATAACAAGCATAACAATAAAATTAATGGTGATGCAAAATGAAGTGAAAATTATGAGCAGAAAATGTCGAATTATTGCATGAAAAGCGAATAAAATCGATTTTCAGAAAAATAACAATCGATCTGGCCTTTTATTGGTATTGTGAAATGAACAGAAAACAAGTTTCTAACGGTAAGTGAGGAATTGATGTGAACAGGGACTCGATCACAAGTCCGGACGATTCTTTCAGAGACTAACAATGTAAATGGTTAAATATCCAATACAAATCAATTAATTTAAGAATATATTCGGGTCTATGCATAAGCAAATACATTAATCAATACATTGAATGAGGTACAAATTTATCAAAATTTGGCATTAATTGAACTAATCAAAATGTTGTCAACTTATTTGCATTTCATTTTCATTAAAAAAAAAACTTGGATTCCCTCAGAAGCAATGTGTATAAAATTGCTAAAAAGCTGGAGGGCCTCGCCATTTTGAGATGCCAAGTCCAAGTGCGATTAATGCTTGTGGCAATTCCAAGATAACGGAATCAGCGTATATTATTTATTATGTGCACAAGTGGCACATTATATTATGTATTCCTTTCTTGTAACAAGTTCTCCGGAAGCGACTCTATGGGTTCCTGTTATTTTTAATTCTTAAATTCCTTCGTGCGTGTGGAATGGTGTTGTTGTTGTATGCAATTGAAATATGCATCGAACAGAACTCTGGTTCGACCACGTCACATAAACTTTCTGCACTAGGGGGAGTAACTGTAAACTGCGCCGGCATCGATTACCCTTCAGTACTCCCACTATTACTCACACACTAATAGTTTTATATCATTAATTCCATTTACATTGTCATAAAAGCAGCATTTTCTTGCTCTACTCAAAACTGATTTCAGTAAATTGTTTTGATAGCTTATGCTAAAGTGGAAACCATCTTACTATCGCATTACCAACAACAGTGCACGAAAATAATCGGTTTTGAACTTGACTAGCGAATGCGTGTGATTTGGACCAATCAGAAAACGACATTTGGTGGGGCTCTCCCGCTCACTGTCAGTGTGGTGTGCGCACCAATTCGCAAATTTAATTCATCCAGTGAAATGTTTTCGAACCATTTTCAAGACTTCATATATGTAATAAAGCACAAAAATATCAGTTGTATACTGATTACATTAGAGTATGGTTTCTGAGACCAATTAAAACTAAAGTTCAAATACATTTTGCGCACTCCAACGTTGTTTTGACTAATCTCTGCGTATTATGCCCGCTCCATAGTACACAAAAAGGCAACCCTGTGGGTTTCATTTGTTCACCTTTTCGGAGAGCGGTGAATGCATTTTAAACGGTGCCAATTGGATTTTATTTTGCAGTTGTTGGACAAACGAGGAGGCAGAAATTTGCCGAAAGATTAGCAGTTCTTGAAGCAGCGAGGCGCATTAAATTAATAATTTTTTGCCATAAATTCAATCAAAAAAACTTTCGCGCTCCCTGACGTACGCCAAAGGGAAAAATGAAGTATATGCTGCTGGTTGGTTTGCTGCTCCTGGCAGGTTTGTTTTATTTTTTTCTTTTTTCCGCAGCGTCAGAAATTGTCAGGCCGGCACATGCTTTCGTTTTGCGTGTTTCCAGCAAAAGTAAGATAACTTTCTTTTGAAAATTTTCAGGTCTCAGTGAGATTCGCTGCGAGGAGAGTACCGACGATGCGCCCGCCACGGAAAAAATTGACCTGGACTTGGGTTCTTTCAAAGAAAGTTCGAGAACAGGTAAGTCACCAACCACCCCAATACTAGCGGCGTTTGAGTACGCTTTGTGATCTGCCATTTCTGCACACGTCATTAAAATGATTATTGACCGTGCAAAGTGCTTCACTGAGATAAGGTTTTACGAAACTATCGTTGATGATTTGGCTAACGCCCCCTTTATGTTTTTCTTGGGTATAGATGCGGATGCCTTGAAACGCGAGGAAGAAGCTGTCAAATTGGATGGATTGAACGTGGCACAAATGAAGGAAATCAGAGAAAAGGTGAGTGCTACAACAAGCTGCACTTTGTTGAATCATAAAAATTATGGTCTGGCCTGCGTGTAGGCAAACGATTTGTTTAATACTAGAACTATGCTGACAAATATAGTAGTTCCGGCCGCTAGGCGATAAAGTTTAAGGATATTTGTCGAAAAGTGGCATATAAAGAAAACGCTAACAATTTCAAAATTTAAACCTGGCAGCAATTATCATCATTGTTGCTTGAGTTTGTAAGAATCCATAAAGCTGTCCAACAGTTGTATGGGCTATTCCACTTTCCGGCCACGTCCTTCCTCCCGCATTTTCTTCAAACTTTTTTTTTATTTGCCAAAATTTACGTTCTTTTTAGGCTGAGAAATTCACTTTCCAAACGGAAGTTAATCGCATGATGAAACTCATCATCAATTCACTGTACCGCAACAAGGAGATCTTCCTTCGCGAGCTTATCTCTAATGCTTCCGATGCCATTGACAAGATTCGCCTGCTGGGTCTCACCAACAAAGCCGAACTGGAAAGTAACCCAGAACTGAACATACGCATCAAGGCCGACAAGGAGAACAAGGTGCTGCACATCATGGACACTGGCATTGGCATGACGCATCAGGATCTGATCAACAATCTGGGTACCATTGCCAAGTCTGGCACTGCCGATTTCCTAGCCAAAATGCAGGATCCGTCTAAAGCTGATGGCCAGGATATGAACGACATGATTGGTCAGTTTGGCGTCGGTTTCTATTCCGCCTTTCTGGTCGCCGATCGCGTTGTCGTGACAACAAAGCACAACGATGACAAACAATACATTTGGGAGTCGGATGCGAACAGCTTCACCATTGTGGAGGATCCCCGTGGCGATACACTGAAGCGTGGTTCCATCATCTCGTTGCACTTGAAGGATGAGGCACGTGATTTCCTCGAGGAAGACACTGTGCGCCAGCTGATTCGCAAATATTCTCAATTCATCAACTTCCCCATACTGATGTGGTCGAGTAAGACTGTTGAGGAGGAGGTGCCCGTAGAAGAGGAGGAAATCAAGAAGCCCGCTAAGGACGAAGATGCCGTTGAGGATGGCGATGAAGACGCCAAGGTTGAAGAAGAGCCTGAGGACGCTGACAAACCTAAATCAAAGACAGTGTCGAAGACAGTTTGGGACTGGCAGTTAATTAATGACAGCAAACCTATCTGGACACGCAAACCAGCCGATGTCACCCAAGAAGAGTACAACGAATTCTACAAGACGCTGACAAAGGACAGCACCGAACCACTGACACACACCCACTTTATTGCCGAGGGCGAAGTGACGTTCAGAAGTTTGCTTTTCGTTCCGAAGGTCCAGCCGTCAGAGTCCTTCAATCGCTATGGCACACAAGCAGACAACATTAAGCTGTATGTGCGTCGCGTCTTTATCACCGACGAATTTAACGACATGATGCCCAACTACCTGAACTTTGTGCGTGGTGTAGTAGACTCCGACGATCTGCCATTGAATGTGTCTCGCGAGACGCTGCAACAACACAAACTGATCAAGGTGATCAAGAAGAAACTGGTTCGCAAGGTGCTGGACATGATACATAAGATCGACAAGGAAATGTACGAAAAGTTCTGGAAGGAATACTCTACAAAGTAAGTTTACTCTCATTGCACAGGTGCAAGATTTGATTTGCTAATGTTTGCTTTAACTCTGAAATTGCAGCATCAAGCTCGGCATCATGGAAGACCCCAGCAATCGTTCGCGCCTCAGCAAGTTACTGCGCTTCCAATCCTCGAATGGCAAAGGTCTGACCTCGCTTGCTGAGTATGTGGAGCGCATGAAGCCAAAGCAGGAAGAAATTTACTTTATTGCTGGCGCTAATCGCGCAGATGTGGAGAACTCGCCATTCGTCGAGCGACTATTGAAAAAGGGTTACGAGGTGCTTTACCTGATCGAAGCTGTGGACGAGTATTGCATATCAGCGCTGCCAAACTTCGACGGTAAGAGATTCCAGAACGTGGCGAAGGAGGGTTTCAGTCTGAACCAGTCGGAGAAGAACAAGAACAAACAAGAACAATTGAAGACCGTGTTCCAGCCGCTGCTGACCTGGTTGAACGATGTCGCCCTCAAGGACAAGATTCTGCGTGCAGACCTGTCGGAGCGCTTGAGCAGTTCGCCGTGCGCGCTGGTCGCGGGCATGTTCGGCTGGACCGGCAACATGGAGCGCTTAGCCATGTCGAATGCTCACCAAAAATCTGACGATCCACAGCGCACCTACTACCTGAATCAGAGGAAAACTCTTGAGATTAATCCCAGGCATCCGCTAATTCGCGAGTTGTTGCGCCGTGTCGAGGCTGACGAGGCCGATAACAGCGCCAAGGAGATGGCACTGATGATGTTCCGTACGGCCACACTTCGATCCGGTTATATGCTGCAAGAGACGGCTGACTTTGCCGACACTATTGAAAAGATGATGCGCCTTACCCTGAATGTGCCGCTGGACGAAGAAATCGAAGAAGACGATGATGCCACCAGCGACGAACCGGATGACGAGGCAGAAAACACAACCAGCGCGCCGGATGATGATGACGAAGAGTCGAATCACGATGAACTTTAGGATAATGAAAACTAGGTTAATAATTATATAAAAGGCAGACTGATTTTTTTATTTGTCTATGTATTCAGTTGGCACACATTTATATTTTGCCACACAGCACTTCAGGTTCTCTCTCTTGTATTTACTTTGAAATCGTACACTGCATAATATTTATTTGGAGAGACTTGACACAAATGTGTTTGGGCCACGACGCTCAGACGTGAGTACACTACCTCCGCCAGTGGTAATGTACAGGCAAGTGCGCTGCGTTGCGCTACTTCGGCATACTTGATGAGAAGAAAATTATGAAAGAAATCACTAAATTCAATTTACATTTAATTAAATTTAACAATTCAATTTTCCTGAATGAAATCTACAATAATTGTGCAGCAGAATTGTAATAAAGAATTTCCATAGAATATACAACTGTGTTTTCTAGTGAACTAATTTAGCCAATGACAAATATGTATTCCTTTTCGTATGAGAAAACATTGGCTGGTGAGTACAATTTAGCGCTCATTCATTGTAAATGTACATTTTAGTTTATTGTTTACAAGTAAAATAATGAAAATTAACATTTGATTCTTACAAACAAAATTTAGAACGAGTACCATTTACGGTCTAATTGAAGCCACCAAGTGTCACAAGAGCAGCAACAGCGTTCACTTGGCTTGGTATTCCAAGTAGAACTTATAATCACGTTGCGCTTTGAGTTGCTTAATGGCTTGAGCGTGCGTCAGTTTGAATTTCTCCATAAAGATGCCAAGCACCCACTCGGGCATCATGACATTGGCAAACAGTTTTGCGTACTGAAACGATATCAACGTTAACGAAACCAAAGTTTGGTTTGACAAAACGAATATATACCAGCGATATGCCCCCGTGGTCCTGCTCGTAAACTTCGGTCAGCTTGTGCATCATATCGAGCTGTTTGTTCGAGTTGATCAGGTCCATTACCGCATAGTGATTGACTCCATTGTGGCCGCCAACATTCGGCCTTTTATACAGCTTCTGGAATGTGTCATCCAGCGTTGGCTTGTACTGGTTGAAGGATGCTAAGATTTCGTTGCTGCTCATATCGTCCAACGAGCTGTGAAAAAAATATGATTTGATCTTTAAATATAAAACAACACTTTGTCCGTGGCTACGCACAGTATGTCCACTTTTTGGGGCTTTGTCGACTCCATCAGGTCCTGCAGCATTTCTTGTAGTTTTTTATTCTTCTCTATTTGCAATTTCTCTTTTTCCATGCGTTCGGCCATTTCCTCTTTCGAGAGAAATTTCGACGCTACATCCATTTCTGACAAAACTGTTGCCGTAAGCGCAAGTTTCGAACTGCTGGCTTTCGTGGGAGACTTCGCTTTCTTTGCCTTAGACGCGTCTACTTCTTTTCTCTTGCCCAACCACACGCCGATGCTTTGCTTTTCTTGTGCGCAGTCACTGGCATGTTTGCGCTTCTTCGACGAACTGAGCTTACGATGTGCGGTTTTGGGCGCTGGTGTTTGTGTAGCAAAATCATCACCGTCAGTATCCGAACCGAACATATCCTTCATACCACTCGGCTTATGAGTGAGTTTACGTAACTTTGACGGCGAATGCACCTTCTTGTGTGGTCGTTTACTCGAGCTCAGGAGTTCATCGATTAGGCGCTTGGGCCCTTTGGCCGTCCGTCGCAGTTTCTCCCCTGGCGCCGTTAGGCTTCGCGGTTCTTTCACTGTGCCGTCATCAGCTGGCGATAATTTGCTGCTACTTCCTTGAGCATGCCGCTGTTTGGTTGGGCTATCAGTACCGCTGGATTGCTCAGCGTCCAATGCATTTGGATTACTGATAAGTTTTTTGTTCAACTTTAGTTCCGTTCTTTCAGCGTTTGACTTGTGCCGTTGATTGTTGTGTTTCTTTAACCTTGAGACATGTTTAGTTTTCTGGCGTATGTACGTTTCTCCGCTGGGTGGAGTTTCAGCAATGGCTTCGTCCTGCTGTGGTGTTAGAATGAGCTCATTGGATTTATCGAAAGCTTCTGGACTGCTGCCGCAGTTGTATTTCAATTTCTTTGACGTGTTCACCACAGCTGTACTCGATATCGCTGCTTTTCTTGGCGGTTTTTGTTGCTTGTACGTTGTGAAATCCCTTTCGATTTCCTGTGAGCCATCGCTGGCAGCTTCAGTGGCGTTCCGCCTTAAAGGTGAAAAGCTTTGCGATACTTCGCTGTACAAAACATTAAGCTCAACTTTGGATTCTTCAGTCTTATGCGTGGCTGTACTCAGGCCTCCTACACCAGCTCTACGTCGACTGCTTCGTTTAGGCCATTCTTTCTGGACTTCAGCTCTGTCTGGTAGGCACTTTTCCTCAGACTTGATATCAATTTCCGTCTCGCTGCTGGCGTTGAAAATATTCTCCAGCTTTGTCGACGAGCGCAGATTTCTTCTGATGGGCGATGGTGTGTACGGTTGTGGCGGCATGGTTGGGGTCAGCTCCAACACCGGAATCGGTGAGTATCGGTCTTCCTGCTCCGTTACACACTCCAATGAGTTCATAAGTTCCGCGGAAGAACTGGACTCGTTTTTCTTTGCCGGCGTGTATGGCACATAGGACGAAATGTCCGAATCGGCTTGACTACAAACCTGTTTGGGGTAGTACTCAGATTCGGTTTCGTTGCAGCCAAACACCGCTTTAACCTATAGAACATCCAACAAATGTAGCAAATGAACGAAAATGCGCAATTGCGGTCATTACTCACACTTTCATTTGTACAATCTCTACTCCACTCCTTGCCCTCGTTGTGCTCAATAAAACATTCCAATGCTAGTGCGATGTTTCTCCGATCAAGCTGCTTATCATTGACGCAGCGCAACAGCACTTTGACTGGAACACACGAGCGCCGCAATCGCACTCGTATTTGTGCGCCGATACTGAATGCCCGTTCAGATTCCAATATCCGCCGTTGGTCGGACACACTATCGAGAATGCGTTCGAGCTCATCATCCAAACGCGCCCAGTGTTTGTTCTGCAGCCAGCGATAGGACAGCGATTGTTTTTCAGTTGCGGCAACAGGTCGAGGCATCACTCTCAGCTGACAGAGAACCGTCAGGCCATTGTACTTGAAAGTGCAGGCAATTTTAAGTGCGGTTCAATTAAACTGTTAGTGGCAGTGGATTACCTCACGCACTTCCAATATACTCGAGCTTTTTGCCTGCATTTTTGCAGCTTGATTCCGAATCCTTACCAGAGATCTCTGTTGTGGGGCGCCGAGTCGCCGTGGCCCAATTTGAGTCAAAATTGAACATAGAACCAGGGTTGCAGTGAGATGTATTTTTTGTGGAAATGTTTAAATGTGGCAAGGTTGATAGACAAGGTGGTGGTGGTGGCAATAGCCTGCAGATTTCGATTTTGTTTTACTCATAGTGAAATTAATAAAGTGCGCCAGATAGCAGGAGCTCTCTCTTCATCGTACACTTATTTTCTGACAGTTAATGTCATTATGCTGACAAATGTCAGAGTTCATAACCCGTCTGTGCTGTATAAAAAAATTTCAAAATAAATTGTTGTTTGAAAATACGTTCTGCACCAAAACCGACACAAAAAACGCAACTACATGCCAGGAAAAACGTGCCGTCTCTGCAAAAGAACGCACGGCAATGCAGTTTCCATGTTTTTTTAACATAAAATACATTACGAAAATATATATTTCTGGAGTACTGAAAGTAAATTTTAAATTTTGTGCTATTTTACTCTGCAAGCAATTCGGTAGTCGACTAAGAAAATAACTCACTTCTAGTTAACTGTCATGACCTAACTATAAGCTAACTACAAAGTAATGCAGAACTTCCCCAAATTTAATGCGTGCGTTTATGGCATAGTTATTTAAAATAGTCAGTTGGCTCCATTGAAAATAATCCAACTATCAACCACAACTAGTTGAGAATTAGTTTGATTAAAGTGCGTTAAAAGTTAACTGAGTTGCCGGCGGGGTAGCGACAACAAAAATAAAGGTTAATAGAACTGACACACAAAAATTGACACATTGACAATTGCTACTCAGAGAACGAAGTGTACGTCATCTATCTGGTACACTTTATTGATTTCACTATGGGCTCATTGTCAAAAGTTGTTGTTTGTTTTTTTACATCAGGCGGAGCACATCTGCTACCTTAGTGATTTTCTTTTATACTACGTTTACATTGAACCCAAATGCGTAGTTTCAAATGAGTCATTTCAAAGTGTTTACATTGTCTCATTTGCATTGCATTTCATTTTGTTTGGCAGCTAATGTCAAATGCTCAATGCTCATGTCCTCTTGCCGCAGCTCATAGATCAGCTCTTTTCCGGCTTCTTTCTAAATCATTTGTTTCTTTTTTGCTGCCTCTATGTTCTACACACTGCGATATTTGAATACATGTATATTACACATCTTACATGCTAAGAATATTCTACATTTTTAAAGCAGACGAAAATTTCAATTCAAATTTTCCATTTTGATAATTTTCGTTTGTTTTGATTTTGAACTGTCAAAAAGAACAAAAGCTTTTGGAGCTTTTGAAAGCGCTTTCATTTTGTGATGCGTTCGATAAAATTGGTCATGTTTTATCGCATTTGCTTCGTCGTTTTGTTGAAATGAGTCATTTCGTAGATTTGAATTTGTATGGGGAAATGCGTGATTTGGCTTCGCATTTGAGAATTTTTGCCCAAATCACGCATTTACTACTTCTCAAACTTTTTGGCTTCTTCTTCAATGGACTCTTCGTTCACTGCGTTGCCTTTGCAACTATTTTTATAGGCGATCGTCCTCGTTACATGCAGCTACTGCTGTCCTTCGTTCACGAGTACTTCATGGGCGCGCGATTTGGATCATCACAATTTTGGATGAACCTCCTATTTGTTCACAATAGCCGTATTCACGATCTGTGGTTTTTGGTCTTGTATCGTGTATTTTGTGGTAAATTTTGTAACTTTACAAAAACAAATACATGGAACTGAAAGTACAACCAATTTACCAAATTTACAATCGCAAAACCCTATTGTATTGTATTGTATTGTACATTGCGTAGTATTCTGTATTTTCTTGATAGTGATCTCACTTTAAAGATTCTACTATCGATAAATTCTTCCACTCATGGCAAGTATTTTAATTTAATATTCGTCAATTCTTACAAAACTTGTTCTAAGGACACTTAAATATAAATTTTCACTCAGAACTGCGTTCGAATTTATGCTTTTTTCCGATTTTTTGTTTACTTGCACGTATTAATGAAATTTCTTCAAATTGAAAGTGTCGCGGAATTTTTATCTGTACCAAAAATGTTCATCTCTAACAAAATGTAAACAAGATCAGCCCATTTTGCAAATACTAAGTATTTACAACGAGGTCGTTCACGATCTGATGTAAAATTTGATAAATTTTACCAAATTTACTACAAAAACCACAGATCGTGAATACGGCTAATATTATTATTATATATTAGTATATTTGATGCTGGCAGTACTATTGGCAAGAGAACTGTCAGTCGATTTTAACAATGAATCGAACGAATACTAAGGTTAATAGACTAAAGAAACGTTCACTCAAAATTGGTACGCACTCCAGCAATCCCTACAGAGTCATTTTTGGAATGTATTAAAAAAAGTAAGTTCGTATCAGTAGGCAATGAATGTACCGTTATCAGGTTAAAATTTTGTGGAACTAGCTTTTTATTAGTGAGTTTTATTCGCGATGAAGTTTGCTGTTCGGAAATTAATTGTGAACAAATTTGTGGAAACTCCGACATGATCAGGATCAAATACAAAAAATTGATAAATTTGCCAGAAAAGTGATGATTTGGCAAGCTATTTGCAGCTGTGGCCTGAAGAGTAGGGCATATGTGGCTTTGGGCGCTATGACGTCCGAAGTATACAGGAAGGAATGCTTGGAAAAACGTTTACTGCCTTTTATTGATCATCACCGTTCTTCAGTAAAGTTTTGGCCAGATTTGGCGAGCATTCATTATTCACAGGCAACAATGAATTGGTATCAAGCCAATAGTGTCGATGTAGTGCCGGAAGACAGCAATCCACCAAATTGCCCAAAATTACGCCCAATCGAAAAATATTGGGCTATTGTTAACCCTCTACTGCCCCAATTTTTTTTTAAGTCGAAAAATTGTTCATCATGTAGTTTTAGAATCATATAAGAAGGGAAAATTTTTAAAATACAAAAATTTGCTTCTGTGTGGGCGTGAAACCTATATAATTTTGCGTGCCTTAAGGCCGTACTGGGCACATAAGCTGATGAACAGTTTCACGTTTTATTGATTACACTACTCGACACGAAAAATTAACCTAAAAATAAAAGTGTTTTCTAGACTAACTTTGGGCCTCTGAACACGAAACTGAAAATCAAAAAATTATTTTAAGAAGCGGTTTCGAAAAATTTCCGAAAAAAGTTTTTTCCCTGTTTTTTTCAGTTATGAGCACATATCTCGTAAACAAATCATCCGACTAACACAAGCTGTCGGGCGGTCAGAAGATAATACCTTAGCCTTTCCAGCAATATATAGATTGTCCAAATCAGATGAGATTTGGGGAAGTTACTGAGGGTGAAAGTTGTAAAAAAGAAATGAATTTTTCGACCATTTTCAAAAATCATAAATTTTCGAATGATTTTTTTATGGATAACCTAAATTATCTTCTCTGGTTTTAAAATTTAGGATGAAATATATATTAGGGGTATTCACACCAAGCTCGTTACTTTGTTAGTTCGGTACTCGGTAGTTTTGTTCGTGTATTTTGGTCTTTGTAAAAGAATCGAACAAAAACAAAATACACATAGAAAACTACCAAGTACCGAATTAACGAAGTAACGAGCTCGATGTGAATACCCCTATTATTTGAGCACATATTAAGCCTAACATCAATAGAATCGAAAGAAAAATGACAAAGTTATGAAGCAGTGAGTGAAAACACTAACTTTACATTTATTACACCGTGCGACAAAAAAAAAACATTTTTGCCGAGACCCGTCCAAATGTTGATATATACGTGAAACTAGAGGTCATTTATAGTAACTTGGCATAGTCAGTTTTTCATTTTCTGTCCGAAAGTCCTCTTTAAAGAAACCACATACAAGTATACGTTAAATATAACGTTAAACACATTAAATCTTTTCGCTTTGGTGCCTGATGCAGCCTTAAGGCAGTCTGTTTTCTCAAGCCAAAAAAGTGACTGTAAATAAGTACTTTTTTTCACTATAAAACACTTCAAATCAATAAATTACATTACAAGGTACTCACTCATAATTTTCTTGTTTTAATCATTTAACGAAAAGTATTTTTAATATTTTTTCTTTTCTTCACTTTTCACGAAATAATTATTTCTATTAATTTCCACGAAGTTCAAATTTCAACTGATAATAATGGGAAACATGTGACGCTTACAGCCGTGCAACATTAAAGAAATGACAACTTAATTTATCTATAACATGCCCTAAAAATTTCATTTAAAAAAATTAAAATTTATGAGGACTTATCTAAGTTTTGGTGGACCCTGCCTTAAGGCCGTATGGGGCAGTAGGGGGTTAAAAATAAAATGCGCAGAAATGGTGGTGCTACCAAAAACGCGGGATCAATTGTTTTCATCAATTCAAGATCAATCAATTGATCAATTGATTGTTAAGTGGAAGAAATTCGCTGCCCAGGTCACTAGAGCGGATGTTCAACGATTAATGGACAGCATCAAGAGAAATGCCCACAAATTCATACATTGAAATTAAAGATAAAATTGTTGTTTCATTATTTGAATAACTGAATAAATACCCGTTTGTTTTAGCTATAGAATATTATCGTGTGCTTGTTTTTTCAAAAGATATAACCTCATTTGTGCGTACCAATTTTGAGTGAACAGTGCTTTAATAGCCTAGTATTTTATAAACCTTGAACGAAAAAACTAACAAAATACATTTGTACAAATACACTATCTTGTTTAAAATACTTTGAAGTATGGTAGCCCTGGCACACATTAGGGGTGTTCGTTAGCCTTCGTTTACCTCTAACCTTGATGAATCACGCTGTGTGAGCTGCTTTATGTCGTGAATGTCTCACAATGATCATGAATGATGGGCTTGGCTTGGCAAAACGAAGGAAAAGAATCAATATGTCGTTTGACAGCAACAAAAAGGAGTTATACTACATATGTAGTTCTTCAATAGAAGGACTAGGTAGAAGTCTTGTAGTCGTTTAATGTAGCCAGGTAGATAAGAGACTCAAATCTGGGTTCCGAAAATTTGAAACTTTAACATTTTTGCAGCATATTTTTCTGTTGTTAATCCTTTTTTTTAGAATATAAGAAAACCTTACAATATTACCTAAAATCGTAGTTTGAATGAACAACCACAGGTTTGCGTAGCATTTTTTTTGTTTATTTTTGCAGCTCATAACACTGATCAACTGCAAAATGGCTTTTCTGGTTTTGACATAATTAGGGACCGCTGATTTAAAATAACGAAACCGTTTTTAAAACTTAGTTTCCGTTTTCGCAAAAAATGGGTAACTTTTTCGGATTTTCCCTGACTTTTTTCACGTTTGGTATTGTAATTTCTAAACCAATAAACCGGTTGACATGATTTTCACTTTGTATCATTTACAACACCCCACGGCTTCTTTTCCAATGTAATTTATTTTTATAAGTTTTTAAAATCCGTGGAAATTGGAACTCAAAGTCGGAAAATATGGAATTTCATGGTGTTTTATTTAAGGTTGAAAAACATGCACATTTTTCGTAAATCAAGTAACGAGTTAGGTGTTAAATGCAAGCGGAAACATCAAGTAATACAACACAGCCAAATTATTTGGCGTGATTTCCATTCTCATCGAAATAATAGCAAAAATGTACCATAGTCATTTTCATCATTTTTTATACCTTTTCCTTAAAAAATTAGGGGCCTCAAAATATGCTCTTTTATATGTTCCATTTATAGTCTGGAATACAAGCAAAACAAAAAAAGATTTTGAATTGCTCGAAGCAAAACAAAATTAAAAACTTTGCATATTTTGAGGCTCTTACTTTTTAAAGGGAAAAAGCTGAAAACTGTTGAAAATTACTTTGGCACATTTTTGCTATTATTTCGATGAGAATGGGACTTACGCAAAAAAATGTGGCTGTGTTGTATTACGAGTACTTGATATTTCCGCTTTGGTTATACACCTAACTCGTTAATTGATTTACGAAAAGTTTGTATGTTTATGACGATCAGAGAAAACGCCTTAAAATTCCATATTTTCCGACTTCTAGGTCCAATTACCGCGGAATTGTAAAACTTACAAAAATGAGTTACATTGGAAAAGAAGCCGTGGGGTGTTGTAAATGACACAAACAAAAATCATGTCAACCGGTTTATTGGTTTAGAAATTACTATCGAAAACGTGAAAAAAGTCAGGGAAAATCCGAAAAAGTGACACGCCAATTTTTTGCGAAAATTGAAACTAAGTTTTAAAACGGTTTGCGGATTCAAAATCACCGGTCCCTAATTACCCTAGAACTGGTGTCAAAACCAGAAAAGCCGACCAAAAGTCGAAATTTCTTGCCCTGTGTAATCAAAGGAATCAACGCATAGTTTGCATTGGTTTCTATGCATTAATTCCTTTTTTATACTTTCTCGAATGCAATGTTATAGTTTTTGAACGATGGGTTTGTTTTCTATTAACAACTTAAATGACAGCGAAGAATGCATCATGACGGCCTTTGCAGCATTCGTATTTTCAGTATTGTCACCGGGAGCCACCCACGCGGTCTCAATTTCTCAACGAAAGCTTTCTCGCCGGGGCAGCGTGCCGCATCGGCCGGTGTGTCTTTGTCAAAGCAGCGCCAATACGCGGTCGAATCTAAAATATTTCAGTAAAACTTGACACTTGCAGTTCCAAGTCGGTCTTGCAGCCCGGCTGGCCGTTGTGATCGATCGAAGCGAACGCATCAGGGAGCACGTAGAGTAAAATAAGGCAGAGCCCTAAAAACACAAACTGAATTTTAAGTGGCCAGCTAAAACTGCGCACTGGGCTGAGTAAAAACTGCTAATTATACCTTGGAATTTCATGATGGGCGTTCACGTTTCTATTCCGCAGCAAAAAGTCAGTTAGTAATTCAAATCAAGCTGCACTCATATTTGTACTGGATGATATATCGCCAACCCCCCAATGCTTGTGACAAAAAATGGTCATGATTCAAAATCGATTCTGGGTAATGTGTGCTGCTACATGGGCGACGTTTTTTACAGAATCGAAGATGTACCGATTTTCCATAGCGGAGCGTATCAATCAATAAATAGTAAAGGAAAGTAAACATATTTATTTGCGTACATTTTGAAAGCGGATGTTGTCAGATTGGCAACGAGTTATATTTTTTCCTTTGAACCAAATTCACTTGTTCAATGCTTTCCGTATTTAGTTATTTCAACTAAACTTATTTCTACAAAATATTTATGACAAGTATTATTTGGGACTCAATCATTGTAAAATTATAAATTAAAGCAAGTAAAATTGAACAAGTAGAACAACAAGTAGATATGTACATATAACTAACGGGTGGGTGGGTGTGTGCGGCTCCATCAAATTGGGGCTGGCTATAAAAAACGAGTACCTACAAAACGTGTACAAGATCGAGTTGGTCGACTGGTTTTTTATTTGCAAAAACAAATGTTTATTTAGTTGCTCTCACAGTGCAATAACCCACAATTTGCTGGTGTAGTTGATGGGCTGTTAATTATAATATTTTGTATACAAACACGAGTCTTTCATTAAGTGAAATTGTTGTGTTCATTGGACAACTATTTTTTGGCGACTAGTTGCGCTCGCATTATCCAGAGAGAGTCGAAAGCAGTGTCGTAGCAAGCGGAGGATTTGTTCATGATGGTTATAAGGTGATACATACATATATCATATACAGTGTCGGACAAAATATTTGCAACTACAATGAAATTGTTAAATTTTTCTTTTTCTTGAGTAATTTCTGGGCTTATTCAGTTTCTTTTAATTTTTGCTTATTACTAAACATATCAGCAATTAATATAAATTAAATTTTTGAAAAAATCCAGAGTGCTATGCATTTATGCGATTTAAATTTTACTATTCAAAATTCTGTGCGACAAAACATTTGCAACTTAGTCGCCTGTGTTACAATTTCATTTTTATTTTTTGAAAATATTTAAGTTTTAACCGTTATTTAGACTAGTTAAGAGTAAATATTAAATTCTACGTCAGTTGCTGAAAGATTTTGAGACGGATCAGTTAAAATATTTCAATTATCAGTGTTAAAGACAATGGCGCCTGATAAGTTCGGTGAAGTGTTACGCCAGCGTATTATTGACGATTTTAAGAAAGGATATTCTCAGAAAGATATCTCTGTGAAATATAATGTCCATAAATCGTCAGTTTCGGGAATTATTTCACGGTATCGTGCAGATAATACCGTCGCCGTGGTACATCCAGGTGGACGTCCACCCAAAACTGATGCACGTACCGATGCAGCCATAACCAGGGAGATAAAAAACGCCCGACGCCTTGTTGACGCTGATTTGCGATCATACCGTCCAGCGAGAAAATCACTGCTTTCCAAGCTTAATCAACACAAGCGGTTGCAGTTCGCAAAAGAACATATAACGTGGCCAATAAGTAAATGGAGATCAGTTCTCTTCGGTGATTAGTCCAAATTCAATATTTTTGTCCCGCGTAAGACGACCTAAAGGTAAAACATAGTGGGCATGTTGTGGTCTGGGGATGCTTTTCTGCTGCTGGATTGGGGCCTCTCCACCGGATTACGGGAATAATGGATCAATACGTCTACAAAAAAATCCTGACAACCGTGATGCTTCCGTATGCCGAGTGGGAAATACCTCTAAAGTGGATATTCCAGCAGGACAACGATCCCAAACATTCTTCAAAAACGGCGAAAAAGTGGTTCAAACGCAAACAAATTAATGTTATGAGTTGGCCCGCTCAATCCCCTTACCTTAACCCTATCGAAAACCTTTGGAAAATCGTCAAACAACGAATCGATTGGACAAATGTTGCAAATCAGGACGATTTTTTTCTGAGAGTTCAGGAAGCCTGGAACAATATTCCAGTGGACGTAGTCAACAACGTAATTGAGTCAATGTAAAGCCGATTTAAAGCAGTAATTGAAAACAACGGTTTTACATCAAAATATTAACTTATTTAGTGAATACATTTGAATTTTCTTTTAGTTGCAATTGTTTTGTCGCATTATGAATATATGCATTTTTAGTTTTCTTTTTCATGTAAATATATTAAATAAGTAATGTGGAAAAATTATGTATATATTTCATGCTGGAATGTTTAATATTAAATATAAATTGAAAAAAACTGAAAATGTTTAGAAGTTACTCTGAATTTTGCAGTAATATGAACATTGCATTGTAGTTGCAAATGTTTTGTCCGACACTGTAGATGGTGAATGTAATCATAAGATGTCTTTTATTGAGTGATTTTATTATTAGTTCAATATAAACGATATCTCACCTTGCTACGCCTCTTACTCTCTTACTCCTTTTAGTTTCACTTTCTTCAATGAAACTTATCTGCTTTACTCGCCAGAGGTCAAGTTCAGGCGAGCCGTTAATCTGGTTTCGTGAATTAGCGACGCGCACACCGCGCTTAGAACCCTAATGAATCTCTTAGTTATTTCCATGTACACATTTGCTTTGCTAACGAACGACTTAAAAGAGATTAGAATCGCGCAACGGCAGCGCGTCTTGCAGGCGTTTAAAAATTTGAATGAATTTTCGAAGATCAGTTCGAGTCCAGCTACTGAACGCTGCGGTGCGGTGCGGCATCGTCTCGGAGTAAAGTCAACACGCTGTGCATAGTTTGAATTATTTTGTGTTTACGGCCAATTTGTTGAATATCGCTGTGGTGGCGTAGATAATGTTGATACAGATGCCAAAGTGCTTGGGGGTTGTTGCGCTGACGCTGGTCTTTATCGGCGCGGCCAGCACGAAACCGGCACCGGACGCGAGCGCGAGCGCAATTAATGCAACAGTGATGCTGGACATCAATGCAGGTGATAATGAAATCGATAGTGAATACCGCGCGCAATACGCCAAACTGATGCTGACCTACATGAACCAGTCGGTGGATCCGTGCGACGATTTCTACGAGTACGCGTGCGGCAACTGGAAGAATGTGCTCGATGAGCGGCAGTCGCTGCACAAGCGCAGCCATCTGCTGGACATCATATATCGCCTGAACGATGCCGTTGGCGCGCTGCTGCTCGAGCAGCGCGCTGACGACATGGAATTCGATTATCCAGCGGAGTTGAATTTGACGCGGCAGTTCTATCAGTCGTGCCTGGAGGCCGAATTGCGGCCGGTGAAAAAGTCGCCGGTCTATCTAGAGGTTATCAAGTCCATTGGTGGATTCCCAGCGGTGGATGAGACATGGCGCGCTGATAACTTCAGCTGGCTGAACATGAGCGCGCACATGACCAACTACGTGGCGGCGGGACTGATCAAGGAGGAAATATTGCCGCAATATCCGTTCCCGCCGTACCTCAAGCTGCCCGAGCTCGGCTTCGATTACATCGTGCACAGCGATAATATCGCCTCGAACAGCTCGCAAGAGCTGAACGAGAAGCGCATGCGCGAATATCTCGCCGCATACGGCGTCGACGAGGCGAAGAGCACACAGATTGTGGCCGAAATTGTCGATTTTTGGGGCGCAGTGCTCAACATCACCGATCAGTTCGACGAAGATAATGACAAGTGCAAGCTGCTCTCCTCCACTCTCGGGGTGGAGACGTTTACGCAGTGGGATAACTACATAGACATAGCGTGGGGCGGCCGCTTCAATATGAGCGACTACTTTTGGCCGTGCGACTACTTCTACGTGGAGCTGGACAAGGTGTGCAACGAGCGAAAGGAAGCGGTGGCCAACTATTTGGCACTGAAATTCATCTACGCCATGGACGCGCGGCTCGAGGACAACAAATTCCAGAAGGATTATTGCACAATGGTCATACACTACACCATGCCATATGTGCTCGACAAACTCTACGTTAAGGTAAATATATATATAAATTTATATGTAAGTGTTTTCACAAGTTTTTAAATATTTTTCATTGTAAATTCAGCGTTCGCAAAAAAATGTGAATTACAAAATAAAAATAATAATATTAAAAAAAGAATTACATAAAATGAGAAAATTAAATAAAAACAGCATTACAAATAATGAAATAAATAAAAATGCATTAAGAATAATGCATATACAGTACTTTTCGCTTAAAGCGAACTTCGAGGGACTGGGCAAAATGGTTTGTTTTAACCGAAAGTTCGCTTTAAAAGGGGTCCGTAGTAAGCGAAAACATACAGCGCGTACTTTTGAAATTGGTTCGTTTTAGGCGGAAAATCGTTTTAAACGGGTTCGTTATAAACGAAAAGTACTGTATTTTTGAATGAAACAAGTTCTAAAACTTTGTAGTTAATAAAATAAAAATGTTTTCAAATGTTTCGGCTTTTACAACAAATGCTTTTTAACTATGCAAAAAAAAAGTAAATGATAATTTTGGTTTTCCTGAATATTTTTATAAGAAAAATGCTGTAAGTTTTTAAACCAACGAAACGTCACGTCTTCATTACACCGTGCGACAGCATTTTTCACAACGGGAAAAATCCATATGTGCGTGAAATTAGAGACCAAATATAGTAATACTGCGTACTCAGTTTTTCATTTCTACATCCTTTGTCCTTTTAAAAGGTCTTCAAAATTTTGAAGGGGATAAAAAAATATAAAAAATACTTAACCTCGTTAGAATATGGCGATATGTATATCAAATGAAAGAAGAAAGGCTCAAGAATTTAAATAAAATTAATTTTTTATCTAATATATTTGTAAAAAACGGATATGAAAAATATCCTTTGAAAATTTTAATCCTTTATATCCTTGAAAATTTACACCGAATTTTTTTGAAAAGTAAGTATGTTAAAATTCCAAATCTCTCTGATCACGTGTCAAAATTTCATTACTCTATTAGTTCGAAAGTTATTTAAAAAAAGGCGGAAGCTGTAATTCTAATGAAGTGATGAAGTGAAGTGATTAATTTTTATTTTGTTTTTATAAATTAATTGAATATTTTATTGTGTTTTAATTGAATTTGTTTTTTTTTTTGTTTTTTGTATGTGTGTAATAAAATTTTATATTATTTTTGTTTTTTAAATGTTTACTTTGTTCAATTTTCTTATTAAAAAGTTGTATTTTCGTAACCCTGGAACCTATCTTCGATCTTTACATGGTTTGCTATAGAAAATCATAATTCACTTTGCGTCGTTTCAATTTGCGTCGTGTTTTTTTGGAACGTAACCACGACGCAAAGTGAGGTATTGGTGTACTTACTTTTCTAAAAAATTCGATGTAAATTTTCAAGGATATAAAGGATTAAAATTTTCAAAGGACCTTTTCATATCTTTTTTTACAAATAGATAAAAAATTAATTATTTCAATTATTATTTCAATTCTTGAGCCTTTGCTCTTTCATTTGATATACATATCGCCATATTCTAACGAGGTTAAGTATTTTTTATATTTTTTTTATTTTTTATCCCTTCAAAATTTTGAAGTCCTTTTAAAAGGACAAAGGATGTAGAAATAAAAAAACTGAGTACGCAGTATTACTATGTTTGGTCTCTAGTTTCACGCCCATATGGATTTTTTCCGGTGTGAACAATTTTTTTAATTTTTGTCGCACGGTGTTATAGTCAAAAAACGGGCATACATACATACATACATTTGTACATAGACAGTGCGACGTAGCAAGCTAACATTCTCTTCCATATTTGTAGCATTACTTCAAGGCGGAAGTACGTGAGGAGGTGACACAAATTGTGAATCAGCTGCGCAAGAGTCTGCGTGAGGTGCTCGAGGCAGCCGATTGGCTGGACGAGAGCACACGCGCCGAGGCTTATCTCAAGGAGATCACGCTCCAGACTTACGTCGGCGGCTTTCAGAATCCAAATATGACCGACCAGCTAATACATGAAATAAGGAACCTGACTTTTGTGGAGGGCAACTATGAACAGAACAATGTAAACCTGAAGAAATTCCGCATGTACATGAAGCGCTACAATGGGCTGCACCATGAGCAGTTGGACGCGAATAATACGAAGCCTCTCGAGTTGCTGATCAACATGCAGATCAATGCCTTCTATTACAATGTGGACAATTCGATTTACGTGATGGCGGGCATATTGCATCCGCCCTCCTACCACAAGTCCTGGCCGAATGCGCTGAAATACGGCACCATTGGCTACTTGGTGGGACACGAATTTACGCACGGCTTCGACTCGGTGGGCGCCCATTACGACAGCGTGGGCGAAGAGCGTTACTGGTGGTCTAACAAATCGGGCAAGGTGTTTGAAGACCGGGCACAGTGCTATGTGGATCACTTTGATAGTTACAAGGTAAATCACTTCCTGTTGACCTTAAATGAGTGACTTGACTTGAGTTGAATAGGAGGAATAATAGCTTTCAGGCACTTCGATGCTGTCAGATACAAAATTTTACCTGGAGAGATTCGTTGATTTACATCAGAAAGACAAGTCCATGTATACACATAGGACATACTCTTTAATCTTAGTTAGGATAAAAACAGCTAAGACATTTCGCTCAATTTCGTTTGCCTCCCCCCAGATTCCCGAAATCAATCGCTATATCGATGGCAATCAGACAAAGGATGAGAACATTGCTGACAGCGGCGGTTTGCGTGAATCGCTGAGCGCCTATCGGCGCTACATGAAGGAGTTAAGCTTGACATCCAACCAGCCGCTGGATCCTAAGGATGAGCAAATGCCCGGCTTGGACCTGTCGCCGGAGCAATTGTACTTTTTGGGCTTTGCGCAACTGTGGTGTGCCTCGTACAAGGAGGAGCACTACTGGGAGGAGCTAACAAACGAACACACAATGGACAAATATCGTGTCCTAGGCGCTGTCACAAATATCGAGGACTTCGGCAAGGCGTACAACTGTCCGCTGGGCAGTAAGATGAATCCAAATGCGGACAAGTGTAGAGTTTGGTAGTTGTATGTATGTAGCGTACATAAATAATTGTAAGGCAAATTAAATTATGTACAAAAAATAAACAAAGAAATTGTACAGATTGCGCGTAATAAATGGCAGCGGCTGCAAAGCGTTAGGGGTCATAAAACGATTAAAACTGCTTTTAAGCACGAGCCGGTTTTTGGGAAATTTTTTACACCCAAAGCAGTGCACGCTTTGGTGACGATGTACAGCAGTCTGGGAACGTGTTTTGCTGCAAATGCTGCACTTGCGATTGAGCATTTAATTGGGTTGACTCAACTGGAATGAAGCTTATCTATATAAGCATGAATCAATTATCATTATGCGAGTATTATGAATGAAAAGATTGCGCCATTGCAGTAAGTGTGACCGCTGGCTGTTGGCTGACAAGGTGAAAGTTATTAGCGATACTCAAAACAAGTATATGACCATCACTTGATCTTCGCCGCGTCCAATTTGTCCCGCACTTCCACGCCCCCTTGAAATGTATAGGGAATTCTTGGTAATGTGCCACCCCATGGCTTTTTTGCGCATAACTCGTTAGAAAATTAACTTATCGCCAATGTTAATATACCGTTGGAAAGAGGGTTTAATCCATTGCTGCCTAATGGGTAAAAATTTATCCATGAAAATGACTTTTTAATAAAGTAATAGAACAGTTCGTGGTAGAGATATCTCAAAATCATTGATAGGAATGGTTGGGGTAAAGATGGAACTACCTTAGTCTAGAAGAGGTCACCCTAAAATTCCGCCATCTAGCTAGAGTTACCAGACTCCAAAAATTGTGAATTTTCCGGAGGTGGAAAATGTGGCGAATCGTAGTGGCCCTAGAACCTCACAAAAATCTGCCTCCTAACTCACCTGTAAACAATACATCTTTTGTTCACGTGTTTAGCTGATCACTTTAAAAAGTATGGAAAAAAGCTACCATTGCTGCCTAATGAATAGAAAATACCCACGTTTTAGCGATTGTTTGGCACTTTACATTAAACAATTTTAGGGTGTCGTATTTACGAAAAATTCAAATGAGGTGTTTCCTTGGATCATAGCTCTTTAACCCATTAAAGCCGGTACCAGTTCCGCCCATACGATTTTGATAAAATTTCATACACGACCTAGAAGTGACCCAAAATGATCAGAAACAAAATTTCAGCTTTATATCTCTGCACGTTGCTGAGATATTCATTAGGTATTTTGTACCCATTACGCAGCAACGGTAGCTTTATTCCATACTTTGTGAAGTGATCAGCTAAACACGTGAACAAAAGTTGTATTTTTTACAGGTGAGTTAAGAGGCAGATTTTTGTGAAGTTCTAAGGCCACTACGCACAGTGGGGCGTCCGTGGCCAAAAATAAAAAAAAAAATCTTTTTTTTGAAAAAATAAGTAAGCACGATCGAAGCCAAATCTCCAACTAAGCTATATCAAAAGGAATTTTTAAAAAATTTTAAGTTTTGTAGTCTCACGAAGGTTTTAAACTTCATATTTTGCGTGAACACAAATTTAAGGAAAAATAGAAATTTAACCTTGCGAAACTAAAGATGTTTTTTCTTATGGTTACAGTTATTATTTTAATATACCTGATTTTTTATTTTATGTTTTAGGTTTTTATAGTCAGGCAATGCCTTTTTTTTGTTTTGGTTATTACTGTTCGCTAACTACCGTTATTTGAACGTAGAGCCATTTTGAGCCCTAGAAAAAGTTTAAGTGCAAACTTCAAAATTAAATATCTCGAAAAGCCCTAGGGAGCCTTTCCAATTTCGATTGTTTCACTAAATTACAAGTATGTAGGACACGTTTGCAAAGTTTCAGCTGCAGAGGCCTGCAGACCCGCATGTAATTCATTTTTTTATAGTGGCATCTTTTGTACAATTTCGTAAGCTATTTTATGTGTAGCTGCTGGCACTACAAATGCATGCAAATATTTGTGGAAAATAAACTTAAGAGCGAATTGAAGAGGGGCCAACATGAAAAACATCGAAAACTTAAAAAAATTGCAAAATATACATATATACCGATTAATTCATTTGAGGCTTATACGAACTTTTAAAGTAGGCGTGGTAGACTGCCCATTTTTTTCACAATTATAGATTATACCCTAGTGATATTGTGTATAAAATGTTATCTTTCTAGTGTTAGTAATGGCCAAGTTATCGAATAACAAAGATTTTTTCAATATGGGGGGTGGGCGTGGCAGTAGTCCAATTTTCACAAGTTTTCGTAGTTTTCTTAATTACGCTAAAAAATGGGCTGATACCAAATTTCGTCAAAATTAAACCACGTTTACTATTTTTGGCCATGCGATATATGGGGACGCCCCACTGTGCTACGTTGCGCCACATTTTCCACCTCCGGAAAATTCACGATTTTTGGAGTCTGGTAACTCTAGCTAGATGGCGAAATTTTAGGGTGACCTTCACTAGGTTAAGGTAGTTCCATCTTTACCCTAACTATCCCTATCAATGGTTTTGAGAGTTCTCAAACATTTACTTTTTTGTGATTTTTTAAAAAAATCAATTTTCATGGGTAAAATTTTACCCATTAGGCAGCAATGGGTTAATGACGATTCCGAGCAATGAAAAGTCATTTTACTGATATAGGACCACAAAACAAGGAAAGAAGAGGGGTGACACTTTACAAAGAAAAAAGGTGGCACTTTAAATGGTCATGCCATTTTGGAAATCATTGAATATCCTTTTACGATATGCTTGGATATCATTTCGGATTATGAAAACGCATTAAAAATTAAGCCCAACACTGATATTTACCTAAGTGTTTTACACGTATTTGATTGCTTTTTTACCGCAAGAAAAACGTTCAGTTTTCATTTTAAGTTTTTTCTTAACCAAATTTTACACTTTTTTTTTACACAGACTGTGTTATTGCGTCTGTTTCCTCAAAAACCACAATAAAATTGATGTTGTCCTATATACCTTAAATTACGGTAGGATTTTTGTTGCTTAACTGGAACGTCAAAATCGAGCAGGGGTGACCCATTACAAAGAATTCCCCTACCACACATTAAAAATAAGCTAACTGACCTATACCACAGTGCCAGATTCAACAACGGCAAAAACTGCATACAATGTAAAATTGCGAATACTGAATGTAAGAGATTTACATTCAGTATCAGTATTCAACGCAAAGCCAAGTTTAATCGCTAGCGAAAAGCCAGTTGCAACTACAGCCTCATCATTTCCGGCATATAAATTGCTCTCGATGACTTTTAGTACTAAAATATTTGTTATGGTTTTACATCGATTATATGCGTGTTAAATTTTTTTCTGCACGTTCTAGTTCTATTCAGTTTATTTTCTATATGCATTATTTTAATGAAAATATACATACGGAAACAAAAAATAAACAAAACTTATAGTAAATCATTTATGCTTAGTAATTTCTACAGATCTTTATCACGATTGAGGGCTGCCATAAAAGTCAGTGCTGTACTGCCTCCGACGACTTGTAGGCATTCACGCCTTTGTAGTTGTCCACGAGCAGCGATTTGTAGCGGCGCAGGTTAACGCTGTAACCTTCCTCGCGTTCGCTGGCGGAGAGTATAATCACACGTGCCACTATCAAGTGTGTGGGATTGGCGTGACTGAAGCTGCGAATCACATCGATTTCATCGCCCACATTAAGCTATAATGTGAGAGGCTATCAGCATGATTATCAGTAATTATTTGCTATTTTTAGCACTTGCCTGCGCGCTTTTTTTAGCCAGCTTTTTACCGTTCACACGTATTTTGCTTTCATAGAAAATTGTCTCCACTTTACTACAATTAAAAAGGGTCAACCAACTTTAGGTATTGGACACAGATAAGTATTGGATACAGAGTCTTCTGTTGTACTCACTTTCGGGCCATGCCCAGTCCGGCCTTTAGCAGGAGATCAGCACGTAGTGAGTTCACTTTTGTCTTCAATACCTTGGAGTCGCGTTCATCCTTAAATTCAGCATCCTGTTCGTCTTCACTGTCGCTTTCCTCGTCTTTTGAGCGTTGTTTGTTGTACTTTTGTAATGTGGGCACCGCATGAAACTGTCGCCACAGCTGTGTGGCATTTGTATTGCTGGGCGCACAGCTCTTAGGAGAGGTGGAAACTGACTCAGCGCTGGATCCTGTCGGCTGCTGAAGGGTGGGTAAAACGCGGCAGAAACGTCTTATATGATTTACTTTCAACATAATTAGCTAACTAGTAAACTGGTAAGCTGAGGCCGAGCGGCGTTATGAAAACAATGAACTGCACATAACCACAAAATTGAACAGCTGTTCAACAGTGTTGCCTGCTTTCGAATTCGTTATTATTATTGCTCACACTACGGATTTGCCTTTTTAATGTAACTATACATAATTTCACAAATCGAACCTAATTGGTGTCAACATCAGCCCCCAGATTTTTAAATAATAAAACTTAAATTACATTTCAACTCAAATTATTTAATTTTTCTTGTTTTGCTTCTTCTTCTTGCGTTTCTTTTTTGGCTTTTTGTTGGGATTAGCGCGTATTTTATGTACTGTTAGTGGCTGGTAGTCGATATTAGGTAGAAAGTCATCTTCAGATTCGGCTGTGGCAGTTTCATTTGTGATTTTCACAGCTGCAACCGCTTCAACAACTTGTGACGCTGTTAGCGGCGCCGCTTCCTCAACTTTTGGGTCCTCAACATCTTTCTCCTTTAGTTCAGGTAAAGAATCAGCTGCGCAGTCATTACCAGTCGCTGTCAAATCGGATTCATCCAACTCCATAGCAGCGTTGCTTTGATCTGCGGAAACTTCATTAATGTCAACGGTCTCTTGCTCCATTTGGTCATTATTAAGGCCTTCCTCTAGCGGCTTTTGAGCCTTTGCCTGCACTTTATCTGCAGTTTTTTCCTTCACTTTTATGGATGCAAATTTTGCTTTACTTTTTTTTAATTTTGAATTGGAAATTTGCTTAGCTCGTTCCGTGTTGTGAAATTCCAGCCATCTCTCCACATTTACGTTTAACTTTGTTTGTTGCATAGCGCTTTCAGTGGGCAGCGCAAACGCCGAAGCTCTTATACCAAACGTTTCAGTCGTAAACTGTTCAAGTTGGCTGTGTACATAGACAGGCACTTTTATGTTTTTTACCTCAACATTTCTAGCAATTAGGCCAATCAGGTGGCGTGGCTTGAGATTGAATGATATCAGGACACAGCCGCAAACAGATTTGTTAATCGCACGCAGCGTGCTTTCCAGACCCAAACATATGTGGTGATGAATAGCAAAAGCGCGAGGCTCCTGTCTGCTGCGCCTAATTGCAGATCGCAGTAATCGCCCAAGCAGCTCCAGCTGATCATCATCCAATGTGGGACTGCAAGCAGTTTAGTGTTTTAGTATGTTTACGGGTTCAACTAGAACCTGACCAACTCACCATTTTTCGTTGTAGGGATTTGCCAATATTGTCTTCAGTTTTGGCAAAGACTTCTGTTTACCTTTGGCCTCCTTTGCTTTTATGCTGGCCAAACTCATTTTTGATTAAAAAATAGAGCAAATTGCGAAAAGGTTAAGGAAGCGCGATTCAAATAAATGAAAGAAACGCGGACACCGAACATATGATTTACCTTTGAACAGCTGTTTTGTGAGCGAGGCAATGGCTTGCAGAGTTGCATTTTTGTTATGGAAAACTTTATGGTGGCAAAAAAAAAACACTTGTTCCTATGAAAGATATGCATTTATTCAAAACCTACTTCTCAAACGATAAATTACTATTTTTATATAAAAAATGTTACAATAAAGGCATTTTTTCAGTGCCAATCAATGGCGTTCCTTAAAAAATTCCATCTATTGAAGGCATTACATCAGTATCATAGGAAATTCTTTTCGGTTTCATCTGTAGATCCTCGGCTACTAGCCCCCGTACTGAATTTTCAAACTGCTTGAAACCTACATCATTTGTTTCAGCATTGATTGGCATATCTGTAGCAATTATCAATGTGCTTATATCAATTTCTACTGTGGGTGTATCGGCAATGGTTGAATCAGCGAAATCAGTAGGCTCAATTGTGCTCAAATCAATTGCCGCGGTAGTTTCAAAATATTCGGTTGTGCTGCTGATATTCGTGGTGCTTATAGTTTCAGTGGTTGCTTCAGTAGCGAAAACAGTGCTATTAGTGGAATTAGTAGTAGTAGGGTCCTCTACAATAGTTGAAATGTAAGGGTCTTCAGTTGAGAGTGCTTCAGTTGCGCAGCAGTTTGTAGTAAATTCGGTGGTTTCAATGTTAGTATTGGAGGAAAGTGTCTGCTCTGTAGACAATTCTTTCTGTACTGTTTCGGCTTGATTTCTTGTTGTTTGTTTCTTGTTGTTTGTGTTGTCTGGTTCCTCAGTGCTAAATATTCTCGTTGTATCAGTTTCTTCGTTTTCATTACTTGTTGCTGTCACCTCGGTGGTATCAGGGCACTTTGCAGTGGTTGTATTACTTTCATAAACGGTTGCATTTGTTTTTGTATCTGTAGTAGTTACTTCCGTTGTGTCGGCTTCGGTTGAGGCTGGTTCCGTAGTGTCGGCTTCGGTTGTGGTTGTTCCCGTAGTGTCGGCTTCGGTTGTCCATTCCTCAGCGTTGATTAGTGTAATTTCAGTATTAGCTTCACTGGTGGTTTCTGTACTGGTCTGAGACTCTATTGTGGTTGATTCAGTACAACTAACGGTTGAGATTGTTTCTGTGTCTCTAGTGGTTGTGGCCGATATATCGGTTTCGGTTGTGGCTGCTTCCGTAGTCTCAGCTTCGGTTGTCCATTCTTCGGGGGTAGATAGTGTAGATACAATATCTCCTTCACTGATGGTTTCTGTACTGGTCGGAGGAGTCATTGTCGTTGATCCACTGCAACAAACAGTTGAGCTTGTTTCTGAGTCTGTAGTGGCTGCTTCCGATGTATCGGCTTCGGTTGTGGCTTCTTCCGTAGTCTCAGTTTCGGTTGTCCATTCTTCGGGGGTAGATAGATAGACGGTTTCTGTACTGGTCGGAGGCTTCATTGTGGTTGATTCACTGCAACAAAGAGTTGAGGTTGTTTCTGGGTCTGTAGTGGTTGCTTCTGATGTGTCGGCTTCGGTTGTGGCTGCTTCCGTAGTCTCAGCTTCGGTTGTCCATTCTTCGGGGGTAGATAGTGTAGATTCAATATCTCCTTCACTGATGGTTTCTGTATTGGTCGGAGGCTTCGTTGTGGTTGATTCACTGCAACAAACAGTTGAGTTTGTTTCTGGGTCTGTAGTGGTTGCATCCGTTATGTCGGCTTCGGTTGTGGCTGCTTCCGTTGTGTCGGCTTCGGTTGTGGTTGTTCCCGCAGTGTCGGCTTCGGTTGTCCATTCTTCAGCGTTGGTTAGTGTAGTTTCGGTATCAGCTATTTCTATAGGGGTAAGAGTCTCAATCGTAGTTGAATCGTCGATGGTTGCCCTTTCTGTAGTAGTGAAATAGGAGGCAGTCGAGTTTTCGCTGGATGAGTCGCTCGTGGATGTGTCACTTTCAATTGCAGGAGTGGTTTCGTCTGCACAAAAGCAGAATTTTAATTCGTTACTATAAATTACTTGGATATTCTGAACTTAAACTTACCAATATTTGTACTGTATTTTATTGTAGTCCAGGCATCCGCATCAACTGATGCTGTGGTCAAGATTATAGTGGGTCTCGTAGAGGAACTAGTCATTCGGGAAGTATTTGTTGTGTCTGTGAAAGCAGTTTCTGTTGACGCTTGTACTGGTACCGGTGCTGTAGTGGTGCTGCGGATATTCTGTACGCTGCCATAATTGAATTCGGTTTGATTTGCCTTCGTATTTTCTTTGTCTTTGGCATTATTTTCGATTTGATTAGAAGAGGCTGTGCCATTGTTATATTTTGTCTTCGACGGTACATAAGGTGCATATTTCTTTAGCGTTAAGGGCTTACGATTTTTAATATGTTGCTTGGCCAGAACAATGAACTCTTCGCGGGTTAATATGGGCGCATCAAAGTTGCGTTGTCTTAATTTCGGACAATTCAATATTTCAGCTAACGAAACTCTATAGTCCACAGCTTTTTTACGTTGCGTGCCGTATAGTTTTTTGGCAAAATTGGCGTTGATTGATGTGGTTAATGAAGAGATTATTAACATTGAGAAAATCGTAAGGAAATTCATTATGGTGTTGTCGCAAGTATAAAAGTATGACTAAAGAGTTTTTGCTGTTTCAAAAACTGGACTACCTGCTGCAAATGGTTTTGCCATTGCTGTTGTTGGTAAATGCAAATACGCGAAAAGTTGATGAGAAAAAAGAAAGTCGTTACCTGATCTACCTGCTTCAAATGCCACAAGGCCCATACAGGTAAAAACGAAACCGTTTACTGATAGTTTGGAACTATGCCGCGGCAAAAGGTCCACTTCTAACACTTCTCAATGATTGCGAACCACTGCTCAATGCAACCCTGCCGGCAAAGTTTGACACTTGCAAAAAAGTCCGGCCGCGTTTTGTGTTCTTGTGGTGTGTAAATAATTTGTTTTATTTAATTTTCAATTAAATTCAACACTTAGAAATCACTAAAAGCATAATATTCTCTACTTTGCAACATATAAAACCAAAGGTTCAGTGGTGCTTTAACCTCTTTGTGCTGAATATAGAAAAAAAAACGATTTCCACTGCCAGCCCAACGATTGTAAACGCAAACTGACACCGGTTCCTCACATTTTGCAGCATTGTTGAATAGCAAATTATGGATTCGGATTTGTACGATGAGTTTGGCAATTACATAGGCCCCGATTTGGATAGCGATGATGAAGATGATCAGAGTATTTATGGACAGCAGGACACACAAGATGATCAGGATGTAAGTGGCGTGGTTTTTGTTGGAATGTGGAGTATAAAAATGTTCTATTTTGTAGGAAGATGCCATGGATGAGGAGGAAGAGCACGCCGACGACGAGGATAAGGAAGTGACCGCAGTGGTGTTGCACGAGGATAAGCGCTACTATCCCACTGCGGTGGAAGTGTACGGGCCAGACGTGGAGACTATAGTGCAGGAAGAGGATGCACAGCCGCTGGATAAACCGCTCATCGAGCCAATAAAAAAGCTGAAATTCCAAATTAAGGAGCAAGAACTGCCAGAGACCACGTACGACATGGAGTTCATGGCCGATCTGATGGATACAGCGCCACTCATACGAAATGTAGCTTTAATTGGCCACTTGCATCATGGCAAAACCACTTTTGTCGACTGTCTTATCAGACAAACACATCCGCAATTCGAGCACACTGAGGAGCGTACTTTGCGCTACACGGACACGCTCTTTACAGAGCAGGAGCGCGGCTGCAGCATCAAAGCCACACCGGTCACCCTGGTGCTGCAGGATGTGAAGCAAAAAAGCTTTTTGATGAATGTGTTCGATACGCCAGGACATGTTAATTTCTCCGATGAGGTGACGGCTTCCATACGCATGTGTGACGGTGTGGTGGTCTTTGTCGATGCGGCCGAGGGTGTCAGTCTTAACACAGAGCGACTGCTGAAGCATGCCGTGCAAGAGAAAATGGCCATCACTATTTGTATAAATAAGGTACACTTTAACGCTTTTGTCTTTATTTAACTAAAAGTAATTGCTGATAAATTCAAAAACAGATTGACCGTCTAATTTTGGAACTGAAGCTGCCGCCACAAGACGCTTACTTCAAACTGAAACATATCGTGGAAGAAATCAATGGATTACTTAGGTTCTATATTAAATATTTCTATTTAGAACTACTTGCAATTAACTTAATGAATTGTTTTTCAGCACTTTCGGTAGCCCCACTGATAATCTGCTGGTCTCGCCGGTGTTGGGCAATGTGTGCTTTGCCAGTTCACTCTATGGTTTCTGTTTCACTTTGAAGTCATTTGCAAAGTTATATGCGGACACCTATGAGGGCGTAAACTACACAGAGTTTGCTAAACGGCTTTGGGGCGACATGTACTTCCACAGCAAATCGTAAGCTTACGCTACTCGCTATCATAACATTTTATTACGAACATTTTTTCCTGTGCTCGCAGCCGGAAATTCACCAAAAAGCCGCCACACAATTCGGCTCAGCGCAGTTTCGTCGAATTCATTTTGGAGCCCATGTACAAATTGATTGCGCAGGTGGTGGGCGATGTGGACACCAGTCTTGCCGACACACTGTCTGAGCTAAATGTTCGCATCACCAAGGAGGAAATGAAGTCCAACATACGCCCACTGCTGCGACTGGTCTGCAATCGTTTTCTAAGCGACTTTAGCGGTTTTGTGAACATGTGCGTGGATCACATTAGCTCGCCGCTGGACAATGCCAAGCGCAAGGTGGATCACATCTACACCGGGCCCAAGGAGGGTGACATCTACAAGGACATGGTAGACTGTAATCAGAACGGCACGCTTATGGTGCACAGCGCCAAAATGTACCCTACCGATGACTGTACATTCTTTCAGGTTAGCCTTACTGAATTCATTTTGCTTAAATATTTTAATATTAAGTTTGTTGCCTCGCTTGCAGGTGTTGGCGCGCGTGCTGTCCGGCACTTTGCATGCTGGTCAGGAGGTGCGCGTTCTGGGTGAAAACTATACGCTGCAAGACGAAGAGGACTCACGCATCTTACAAGTCGGCCGCTTGTGGGTCTACGAGGCGCGTTATAAAGTCGAATTGAATCGTGTGCCCGCCGGCAACTGGGTGCTGATTGAAGGCATTGATCAGTGCATTGTGAAGACTTCCACCATTGTGGGCATTAAAGCGCCCGAAGATTTGTACATTTTTCGGCCACTGAAATTCAATACGCAAAGCATAATCAAAATCGCTGTTGAGCCTGTGAATCCTTCCGAATTGCCCAAAATGTTGGATGGTCTGCGCAAGGCCAACAAGTCGTATCCATTGCTCTCGACACGCGTTGAAGAGTCTGGCGAGCATGTTATACTAGGCACCGGAGAGCTCTACCTGGATTGTGTCATGCACGATTTGCGCAAAATGTACTCGGAAATCGACATAAAAGTAGCCGATCCGGTGGTCGCATTTTGCGAAACTGTCGTGGAGACCAGTTCGCTGAAATGTTTTGCTGAAACGCCGAATAAGAAGAACAAAATTACCATGATTTCGGAGCCGCTGGAGAAGGGACTGGCCGAGGACATTGAGAACGAGGTGGTGTCCATCAATTGGAATAAAAAGCGTATTGGTGAATTCTTTCAAGTCAACTACGATTGGGATTTGTTGGCGGCGCGTTCAATTTGGGCATTTGGCCCTGATGCCACTGGTCCGAATATACTCGTCGACGACACGCTGCCCTCTGAGGTGGACAAGAATTTGCTGACCTCTGTGAAGGACTCTATAGTGCAGGGCTTTCAGTGGGGCACGCGTGAGGGGCCGCTGTGTGAGGAGCCAATACGCAATGTCAAGTTCAAAATACTGGATGCCGTTATTGCCAGCGAGGCGCTGCATCGCGGCGGCGGCCAAGTCATACCCACAGCGCGACGTGTAGCTTACTCAGCATTTCTGATGGCCACACCTCGATTGATGGAGCCGTACCTGTTTGTGGAAGTGCAAGCGCCGGCCGATTGCGTGTCAGCGGTGTATACAGTGTTGGCTCGACGAAGGTGCGAATTCTTTGAAATCGTTTGCTGTAAATATATTTATTGTTGACTCATTTTTGCAGAGGCCATGTTACGCAGGATGCGCCCGTCTCTGGCTCACCGTTGTACACCATAAAAGCGTTCATACCGGCCATTGATTCCTTTGGCTTCGAGACCGATTTGCGCACGCACACGCAAGGACAAGCATTCTGCCTGTCGGTGTTTCATCACTGGCAAATTGTACCCGGCGATCCGTTGGATAAGTCCATAGTTATACGTCCGCTGGAGCCGCAGCAGGCGTCGCATTTGGCGCGCGAATTTATGATAAAAACGCGGCGTCGCAAAGGATTGTCTGAGGATGTGTCCATCAATAAGTTCTTCGACGATCCTATGTTGCTGGAGCTGGCGCGACAGGATGTGCTGCTCAACTATCCGCTATAAAGTCGTTTTATGTCTATTATAGAAGAGCAATAAGTTTGCTATAAAATAAAATATTACAATAATACAACATAAGCGTCGTGTCGTGGAGGATAAAAGGCAACTTTTTATTTAATGTGGTGTAAAGTTTAAAGGAGCTTACAATCTTATTCGTGAATTGCTACAGTCAAAAGTGAATTCAGCGTCGTTTGAGTTGCAGCTTTTTATGTTCCTACAATACATACTTTTGACGAAAGATGGCGCTGTATGCTTTACGATACTAATTGATGTGTGAACATCTTCATTTGCATTAATTTATAAAATGCCCTTTTTTCACGCTTCCTTAAAATTTAATTAAAATTTAATTATGTGCAACTAATTGCCTCATGCTTTCATAATTAAGTTTGGGTTATGCAGCAACACAAGCAATATTTTAATTGATAGCGTAATGCTGGACTAATTTTTTGTTGCCTGAGTGGCAGCTTTTCTTTATTTAATTTATCGTTTACTACTTGCATAGGAAATCGTTAAGAAACGCGCTTTGTTATACTCCATACTGAAGAGTCAGTTAAAAGAAATTGTGGTCTTCACTTTGTCAATTCAGATATAGATTGTGAAAGAAAAGTGACCTTTGCTGATACTGAAATGTTGAATTCGCATTCATCACTTGAATTCTTTGCTTTATGTGTCGACGCTAGTTTATAAGTTCACCTAAAGCACAGCGTTGTCATTGTTTGTAGAACAAAATATATTTTTAGTCAAAGAGAGCGACCTCTTTGTGGCGCCAGCTGCATGCTGTCCATCACTTGTGAGCCCTGATAATTGATCACAAAATGTCACCTGTGGTATCATCATTCATGATATCATAAAATTCTCTTTCAATTACTTAATTATTAAAATTAATTATCTCCTATAATCAGCATCAGCATGTGTTGATTTGCAAATGAAACGAAACGTCAGTTTTCTCAATAATATTGAATATATTTTTATATATTTTTTTTGTACAAAATAATGCAGCTTCACTTTATTTGCGAGTGTTTTGTCTATCAAATTAATTACATGCAAATTGTACATTTACAAATTTTATTGCTCCAACATGGATGGCCGGGCATGCAGCGATGTGCTCCGGTTGTTTGGTCACTACATGACGCCGTTTTGTCCGCCGTTGTCTAAGTATACCTCGGGCTCGTCCTGCTCGTCGAATTCGATATCGTCCTCGACGGCCGCCTCCTGCGAATGCAAACGTAAAGTGAGAAATGATATGAAACGAAACGAAACGCAACTGAACAACACAAACAATTTTAACCGATAGCGCCAGCAATAAAGCCACACAGCCGCACAACAAATGGCAGCTATTTTCCCTCCCTATCCAAAACAAGGATACCACACGCACACAAGCATACACACGCACACACGGACAGCCACGCATACAACACAACTACCGGCAGCAATTTTTAATTAAAAGCAATCGATTTCCGTTTCCGTTGTCGTTTGCGTTTGCATGCGGCAACTCGAAACCAAAGCGGCAGCGCCAACGTTAAACAACGCTCCACTGCCCACCTGGGCGTGTATGGTGTGCGGTGTGCAGCGCGCAGCGTTTGGGTTGCGGCAGGCATTTACATTTTACGTTCGCGTACCTGATACTGTTGATATTCCGAAATCAAATCGTTCATATTCGATTCGGCCTCGGTGAATTCCATCTCGTCCATGCCCTCGCCCGTGTACCAATGCAAGAACGCCTTGCGCCGGAACATGGCCGTAAATTGCTCGGATATGCGCTTGAAGATCTCCTGTATGGCGGTCGTGTTGCCAATAAATGTGGCGGACATTTTCAGGCCGCGCGGCGGTATATCGCAAACGGCCACCTTCACATTGTTCGGTATCCATTCCACAAAGTAGCTGCTGTTTTTGCTCTGTATGTTCAGCATCTGAGTGTCCACTTCCTTCATGGACATGGGACCTGGCCGGCGAAAAAGCGAAACGGCAAATTGATATTAAAAATTTCAATTTATAGAGACAAGCATTCGATATGGTTTGGTTGTGTTTTAAATTTCAATTAAGTGCAAATTTTTGACGCTCTCATTTGTCAATGAAAAATGATACAAGAATGTATGAAAATATTTCGGGGGTGAATGCCCTCTCCAATATATGAAGTGCTGCGCTTAGGTTAGTGGTGGAGAAACAAAGTGCTAAGCCCATTAAAAGTTGATATTTGAAATTTTGTTTTAGGTGTTTAATTATAACACAGTGCAGCAAATTCAAAAAAAATTTCGAGGGACAAGGTCAACCATGTCTCATTCGATAGAGGACCTCAGTAGATGAAAAAGTGTCAAGGGATTTTTTCCGGGATGTTCGAGTTCAGCGTTTCAAAAATTATACACTGCTACATTCATGTTTTTATGTACAGAATATCTCGTAGCTGCTTACTAAAAACATCGAATGTAGCAAAACACATTTTTTTAATCGTTGTAGAGTCTTAACTGTAAAAGTGATTTACATGAAATTTATAAGCAGTATAGATCTTTGAATGCTTTTTTACTAGAAGTCATTTATATAAAATTTAGCTCTCACGGTTTCCAGGATATTCAAGGATACAAATTTAGTTGATGTCCTTTATGTCCTTTTTCATAAAATTTAAAAAAAAAGGATATTGTTTCTTCGACTTCATATCATTAGCTTTCATTTCACGTCTTTTTTTCTGACATTTGAGCCAACAGATATGATGTTTTAAAAGTTTCAGTAAGGGGCACTAAGCCGCAATTTTTAAACTGCATTTAAAAAAAACTGGAACATTCCGGAAAAAATCCCTTGACCCTTTTTTCATCTACTGAGGTCCTCTACCGAATGAGACATGCTTGACCTTGTCATTTTTTTTAGTGTTGCACTGTGTAATTAATGATATTTTAGAGTTCGCTAGTCGAAATTCAATGAGAATGCAAACGTTGATACACCTTCATATGTGCATACTCACATACAGTACCAGAATATAATGTAATTTTAAAGAGGTGAGTGTAGGATAGGTTAGAAGAAGTCTAAATGAGGTAACTTCAGCAACTCAAAGCACTTGGTTTTCTATAGAATTATGCTTGGGTGCATTGTTTAGAAGAATACTTTTTAATACTTTGCAAGAGACTAGAGAGAGGTTGGTTCATTTCTACTCTAAATTAGTTTAGATTATGTCATAGTGAAATTAGGATTATCCCTCCTAACGAGACGTAGGGTTGTTATCTTCGAAGCAAAGAGTAGACTATAAGAGTTGTAGATTTTATAGTCTACTTTCTGTCCTTATCGAGAAAGGATTTTTCCATCAGCATCTGGAGAGTTTAGAGCTGTGACAAGAGCTTTGCTATCAATGAAGAAGATATCTGATATCTGAAGTTAACTATTCTTTGCCTGCAATGTTAACTAGTAGTAGGAACCATATCCTTCTTCCGTTTTCACAAAACTTCTTACATAGATACAGGTATTCACCAAAATTTCATTTTTACCGTCAAAACTTAACAAGCAGCAAGAATAATATGACGACAATATTTTTCCTCACGGAATTTAAATCATACAACGAAAAGTTAAAAAACAAAGAAGACAAACAAAAGCTACAATTTTATATCGCACACTAAATACAAAATATTTTATATTTTAATAATAATATTTTAATATTTTATATTTATATTGCATATTATACAAAAATATTTTTTCTTCACGGAAATTAAATCATTCAACGAAGGGTTAAAAACAATGAAGACAAACAAAAGTTAAAAATTTATATCGCAAACTAAATACACCGTGCGACAAAAATTAAAAAAATGTTTCACACCGGAAAAAATCCATATGGGCGTGAAACTAGAGACCAAACTAGTAATATTGCGTACTCAGTTTTTTATTTCTACATCTACATTTCCTTTTAAAAGGACTTCAAAATTTTGAAGGGGATAAAAAATAAAAAAATAAAATATTATCTGTTAAATAAATAAAATAAATAAATAAAAAAAAATACTTAACCTCGTTAGAATATGGCGATATGTATATCAAATGAAAGAGGAAAGGCTCAAGAATTTAAATAATATTGATTTTTTATCTATTTGTAAAAACAGAATATGAAAAAGGTCCTTTGAAAATTTTAATCCTTTATATCCTTGAAAATTTATATAGAATTTTCTTGAAAAGTAAGTATGTTAAAACCCCAAATCTCCTTGATCACGTGTCAAAATTTCATTATTCTCGCTTCATTGATTTTGTATCTTTTTATTATTTAAAATACTGATATTCAAATAAATTAGAATTTTTGTACTTCATTAGAATTGCAGCTTCCGCCTTTTTCTAATAACTTTCGAACTAATAAAGTTGTTTTGAGTTGTGCATCTTTTGTATTTAGTGTGCGATATGTTTGAATTTATCCTAAGAATGTCCATTTAAATTCATTCTTCGCTTGAAGTGTTGACAAAGTGAGTTAGCAGTTATTCGCATTTCAACACATTTGACATTTTCTTGTTTATATCATTGCAACTTATTCAAAAAAGTTTGAATTCCTCAAGACGGCCCCTATTGATAATTTTCAAACAAATGCACTTAAGAAACATTATTCTCTTCCCTCTGCATTGCTCGGGGAGTGTTTCAAGTGCTTCGCTACACTTAATGCCGTTTATTACGGTCGTGACTTGAAACTTTGTTCGTCGCATAAAAGTCACACCTCACTAAGTACCACTGCCGTGCCACACCCACTTCGAAATCACTTTGACGCATAATTTTCACGTTCAACTACACGCGACTCGTTCGCGTTAAAAACAAATTCATTAATTATTCAAATTGAAAGTCGACTTTGAAGCCACTGCCACCACTCAAAACACTGCTGGGTACTGTTGTCATTGGTTGTTGTTGTTTTATCAATATTAAAATGTTAAAATTTCAGGTTATTTATTTGTGTTACTCCTGCTTGACGCGTGTTTCATTTGTATTTTATTTTGTTGGCGTTTGCGTGCAGCAATGAAATCCGTGCAACAACAACAACAACAACTACAAAATGCGACATCAACAACAGCGGTACGACGGCACGGGATTAGTTGGCGCTGTGCATCAAAGTGTATAAAAGCGAACGGGATGCTAATCAGAAAAAGAATCCCTAATTCCCCAAATATGAAATGTTAAAACGGCTCCAAAGCTCGCCCGCACAAGCAGCCACCTGACGCTTCGTTTTGTGCTTTAGCCGTACTTTTAGACATTATCCTTTGGGACGCATTTAAAGGCAACGCTGCCAGTCTTTGACGTGTCGCCTTTCACCTCGGCACAAGGAGGCAATGTGCGTTGGCCGCGCAGGAGCCAATGGAGCACGCACTGGCAACACAGACGAGCGAATCGGCGCGGGACACGGGGACTGGGCCACTGCGAAGAAGCGGCGAGCGGCACAGGTCCCGAAAGGCAACTAAACATTTTTTCATTATTTTATTTTGTAGACATTCTGTGATTAATTATTGTGAAACTGCAATCGCTGCTTGGTTGCTGTTGTTGTTTTCATGTTTATGTGCTGTTCAAATGTTTTGGAATGGCAAAAAATTAGGCGCAGTCTGCAGTTGCCTAAAGCGCCCGGTCCCACTGGTCTTAAAGTGAAATTCCAATTATGGCCATTGTGTTGTTGCTGTTTGTTATAACGGTCGTAATTTCAGTTTATGTGCATTCTTTGTTTTCTTCAATAAAATGTGAACTTTTTTTTTGGGCTCATCAGTCAAATTGTAAATGATCACATTTTGTGCGTTGACCAGTCAATGGGGACAATAAAGGTTTGCAGAACGACCAGCCAGACATGGCGAGATAGAGAGAGAGAGAGAGAGAGAGAGAGAGAGAGAGAGAGAGAGAGAGAGAGAGAGAGAGAGGAGAACGATTCGGTTGAGTTGTGCGAATGATGAACTGTAAAGTCTCCTGGCTGCTTGACACGCATTCAGGCGTAAACAACTGTTATGTTTTGTTTTTACTTTACTTTCATAAGATCTCAGCGTTAACTATGCCATGCCAAGGCATACTTTTAGGCTGTAAAAGATTTTTTTCTAAAAAATTATGAGGTGGCAAATTTCATTTATGACGATTTAGCGGTTATGTTTAGGTGCTAAAAAGTATTTCCAAAGTGGCAAAATTTTAATTTGACAAATCTGCTTCTAGGAAAACGAAAATACTAGGTTCGAGTTCGGTTGCAGCACTTTACTGCCCAACAGACCTTTACTGCCACTCATCTGTAAAAAAAATATACCAGTTGTGTCACGTGCAACTCTGTTGGGTGCCTGAGTACAAAAACATAAAGGGATACTATTTTGGGAAACTTCTGGCCACAAAGTCATAGAGGAAAAATGTATAGCCAACGAGCTGGCAAGAACTACGCACGGAGCTACAAAGCATCTGTGCCAGAGAGGTAGTTGGTATACTACTCTCCACATGCAAAGTTCATCTGAAGAGTGCAAGAGGCTTCATGAAAAAACATGTAACACAGCAAGGCAGATCCGACTCATGATCGACCAGAACAGATGAAGGGAACTGATCCTATTGAAAAAATTCTGTGTAGGGACTGTCTTTGGATAACTAAACATTGCCTCATTGGACAAGATGACAAAAGCTTGGCTGTTGCCAAAAAATAGTATAGTAATAGTAAAGATTTTTGAGGCTTTGGACATGCCTGGCGTTTACATACACGGGTAAAAATAATTCATAAAAATCCTTTGAACGGCGTTCATAAACCTTTATTTTGAACTTTTTATGAAAAATTCATAATTTTTTAATTTTTTTCATAAAATTTATGAAATGCGCGTTCATAAAAATTGTGAAACTTCGTTCATAAATCGCTTCATAAAAGCCGAATCTCATATTTTTTATTCGGGTACAAGCCGAGCGGACAAGCTATCTTTATTTTGAACTTTTTGTGAAAAATTCATAAACATTTTGATTTTTTTCATAAAATTTATGAAACGGTTCATACATGTTTATGAACGCGTTCATAAAAATTGTGAAACTTCGTTCATAAACCATTCGTTCGGCCACGAGCCGAGCGTGCAGGCGTTCGGCGTGCTCATACTTATGCATGTGAATTTCAAATTTCAAACTAATTTTTCGAAGTTGGCCATGACTTGACTTCTTAGAACCTCAATTCAAATTCCTTAGAATCTCAATTCAAATTATTACATGATGACATGGCATTTTTGGAAGGAAACAATCACTTTAAGACGAGCAGCCAGAGAGGTAAGTCGAGTTGAACCAAAGGAAATTTGTATATTATTCGCTGAGAAAATTAAAAAAAAATATTAGTGAAGTGCCAAGTCTGTGGAAAAACGTGCAAAAATGTGAACATTTTTATACATCATATTAAAAAAGTGCATTTTGTAAAAAGTGATGACAGGTTGTGCTGCCAATTCTGTGGCCAAGTTTTTAGTGGCATTGCGAATTTTAAAACTTTATTAAACTTTAAACTTTTATTTAAAACTTTGTGGTGCCTAAATGGATATTTATATCCCACAAATACAACTGTAAAAAAGGACAACAACGGGCAAAAGAACATCTGCAGGTTCACAATCAAAGATTCGCAGGAATCGGTCGTGTTTGTAGGACAGTCGCTGCAGATGATAGACGACCACTTGGATTTTTTAAATAAGCGCGGAGAGAGCATTCAACCATTTATATTAGCGATAGGTGATAAGAGTTGCGCAAAATTTGACCAATTTATTTTATATCTAGATGGTACTAAGATTCCTTTTAATCATTTTTTGCGTTGTCTGGATATATGCTTCAAATCCTTTCAGTGGCGCACACAGCGGGGGGGGGGGGGGTTGGGGGTTCAAACCCCCGAAATATTTTAAAGTTAGTACAGAAATTTAATTTAAAACCGTCGCATATATGTTAAATCATCAATAACACGACTCGACACAAAAAATTCACCTAAAAAAAGTGTTTTCTAGACTAACTTTGGGCCGCTGAACACGAAACTGAAGATCAAAACAATTTTGTTAGAAGCGTTTTCAAATCTTGGAAAAACCAGTTTTTACCCTGTTGTTTCAGTTATGAGCACATATCTCGTAAACGAACCATCTGACTAACACAAGATGTCCGTCGGTCAGAAGATAATACCTTAGCTTTTCCTGAGATATACAGATTGTCCAAATCAGATGAGATTTGGAGAAATCACTGACGATGAAAGTTGTAAAAAAGTGAAGTTTTCGACCATATTCAAAAAAAATAAATTTTTGAATGCTTTTTTTATAGATAAAATAAATTACTTCCTTTGGTTTTAAGACCTTAGATGAAAAATATATTATTTGTGCAAATATTAAGCCTACCATCAATGGAATCGAAAGAAAAATTACAAAGTTATGATGCACTGAGTGAAAACACCAACTTTACATTTATTACACCGTGATCCATCCAAATGTTGATATAGGCGTGAAACTAGAGGTCATTTACCTGGCATAGTCAGTTTTTCATTTTCTGACCCAAAGTGATTTTTAAAGGACTTACAAATTTTAAGGACATACACATTTCAAATATTTTAAAAATATTTGCGGTTGTGCAATAATGAAGATATGGGTATCAAATAAAAGAGAAAAATTGTCTCCTTTAAATAAATTTTCTATTTTGAACTTTCAGGACCAAAATATGTCAGGTAGGGGAAACACACATGTTTTGGATCTCAGTCTGTAGATTCATACATCTAAATTTTATTCTATTTCAAAGTTCTCAAAAAAGTTACACGAAACCCCCCCCCCCAACCCCCCGCCCCCCGAAACAAAATCCTGCGTGCGTCACTGACCATCTAATAATATGCAATAAAGAAATTTTATCAAATTAAATACGCATCAAGTTTAAGATTTTGTTGATGAAATTGTACCTATTCACGTTTGTTTAAAAAAAGAAAAGGATATTTGAAATTCACATTTTTTAAGTTGAAGTTTTATGAAAAAATAAAATCAACTTTCTTCGTTTCCATTAATAAATCCATTATCCATCCATCCAAATTCATTTCCAATAGATTTAAAGCACTAAAAATTTCAAATTCTTATCTTTTTATCTATTTAACTATCAGTTTAAAACAGCAGCAAAGTGTTATATGTTTGAATTTTTTACGAATAGCATCAAACAACCGCTTCCAACTCCAAACGACGCGAGGCATACTTTCAGGCTGCTTTGAAACAAACTTCATAGTTCAGCGCCATGAATACGAACTTGAAACTGCACATGATTGTTTTTTTGAAATAATTTGTTTGCTAATTGAAAACAAAAATAGCCCAATAAAATGAACATTCTCTCACTTGTTGCCGGTATTTATTAGCCATGCTCGGCACGCTAATCGTTTTGCTTGCAGACAGCTTAATATGCCAGCGCTGCTCCTTGCGCCTCTCCCAGTGGCCGTTCATCATGCGGAATGTTAATTAATTTCGCCCATTCTCCGTACTTGTTTTCCACTTAAACGCAATTTTGTCACATCAATTTCGCACAAGCCACCTCCAATGCGGCCCCCACTGGCCCAGCGCTTGCTCGCGCGTTTTTGGCGCTTCTTTAGCCGCTGCACATTATTAATTATTTCATTTCCATTTTGTGTATTAGGCCGCTGCCGTTTTGAGCTGCTTGCACGCCCAAGTCACGCAAGCAGCGTCAATGAAGGCAATATTCAAAATCCGCCACCCGGCTGGCTGACAGATTACAAGTTACACGTGATGGGCGGGGCGGTGGTCGCTGTGCGTGGAGCGAGCGACAATGGCAAAGTGTAAGTTTGCTAAAAATTCTCAAATTCATTAATCATTTTTAGTGGCGCCCGTAAGTAGGCAACGCTGCGTGGCGTTGTCACACCGGAAAACGTGCCTGGTTCGCCTCGACGGTGGCGCTTATTACCTTTTCTGGCAGTTGACGGCCCGTTTTATTAGTGTTTTTTTGTATTTTTTTTCAAAGACACGTTTTTTGTTGTCTCTTTTATATTTGTGTGTGTGTGTGTTGTTTTTTTTTTGGGGTAAAACGGAATGACAAAGTGGCAAAGTTTCCCTTCTCAAATTATATTGCCTACTTTTTGGCCTTTGTAGCTTATTTGTTTGAATTGTATTAAAAAAACAAGGTGTTTATGTGTTGTTGTTAAAAAACTATTTTTCTTGTTGATGCCAACAGGCGGTTGGGATCGTGCATTGTCGGATAGGAGCGCAACAGACGGCAGAGATAGGGAACAATGGGGGAAAAACCGCATGCGCTCGTTTGTTGTGTGTTGTCAGCGAAGAAGTCAAGAGTTGAAAAGTTGTAGGCCAAGTTAAATGGTTAAAAAAAATAGAATGACGCATTGTCAACGTGAGACGGACAACGCACAAAAGCGTTAGCTGCGTCAAAAGGTGGCTGGCAAATTTTTTCTTGTTTAACTTTTGTAGTCACTCGTCGGCATTTTAACGTGAAGAAAGAAAGAAAATCAATTATAAAACTTGACACAGGACGGACGGCACAGACAAATGTGCAGACAAAAGTGCTAATCGACTGGTGGCGAGTGGGTGAATGGCTGCGCGCGCGCGTGGTCGGACAGTGGGCGGAACAGGGCTGCGGCATTTGAGGCCCGCACAACAGGGCGACAGATAATGAAGCGCATTTGTCATTTTGCCCGCACTGAAAAATGCGCGCAAGGCGCAAGAATGCAAGATTTTAATCAGCACAACAACAAATGCCAAAAAAAAGCTGCTAAACTGTAGGCGCAACAGCAACAACAAGAACGTTGCCTACGGCCGCTATGGCAACACGTTAATTAATCATTGGGAACGAATTGCGCAAATACGCGCCGCATTAAGGCGTCGAGTGTACGACAATGCCGTTAAGTCAGCTACGTAAAGGATTTACTGGCGCGGTTTGGTTGCGAGTGCGTTGGGTGGGGGGAGAAAATCATTCTAAGAAGCGACGCATTATTCATATGCTGGTCTTTGGGGAGTTTAATTAAAATGCGTTGTTCATCAATATGGAAAATATTATGTGAGGTTTAAGGTGGAAGACAGCCTAAAAGTATGCGCAACATAAAAAAGGTCTGGATACAACGCTTTTGTACCAGTATGTAGCATAATTTCAGGATGAGTTTTTGCTGCCTACCAGTCTCGATATGAATAATTTAAAAAGAATATGCATTATGAACTTGAAAATGGATATTGAAAGTCAAATTAAAAATGTAAACAATTTCTTTCTGTATAAGGAGTGCGTCGTTAAAAATTGTGACGTCGAAAAATTAAAACATCTCAGCAACCACTAGTCCAATTTTTGAAAAGTCTGGTTTTATATAACATGTCTTTTATGTAGATTTTAGAATTTATTAGAAAAAAATTATAATACATTTTCAAGGGTAAAGTTTCTAACTTTTTCTGGAATACCCCTCATGAGGGCTTTCATTTTATCCTTGTTAAGGGGGTGTTCCCGGGTAGAAGTTTGAAAAAATCGATTTTTTTTTTGCGTTTTATTGTACCTTATACTATATACTATCACCCCCCAAAGTCGTTTGTCAATCCGCAAACTCAGTACCCACTTTTTTGCATGTTAATTGAAGTAATCTCAGCTCTTTTTGCTCCGCTGATACATTGCGCATACGCGTTTTTCTCGAAACCACATTTTTTGTACTGGCCGATAACTTTTCTCAGCAACTATGAGAGGTATCGACTTGAAATTTTGGGAAAATGTTCTAGATAGTTTTCATTGGATGCTAAACCAAAGTTTTCATCAAAAAATTATTGTTAAATATATTTTCAAGCACTCTAAAGGTAAAAAAAGGTGGACAATTTTTTTTCATATGGCCGCCATTTTGTTTCTAATCAACATTTTGACTAAAACTGTGGTTTAGCATCCGCGGAATTTATTGCAGATTAATAATTGCATACCCATTTCTGTTTCAGATTACTGGTTCCCGAAATTTCTTATCGGCCAGCAGTGAAAATCAGCGTGACAAGGTCACATTGACCACTGAAAATTTGTACTTAGAAAATAAAATTTTTTGACACAAATATGAGTTTCTGTTCTCCAAATAATAAGGAACAACAAGCAAAAAACCAGAATATTGCATGTTGCCTTGTAGCTCCAAAATAATTTTTTGAAAAACAGCCTAAAATCGGCATTCTAGACGGGAACACTCCCTTAATTTTATAACTTTATCATTTATCATAATTTTATCATTACCATTTTATCATTAAATACTCATTCAATGCTATAAATGGGCATAAACTATTCAATGACAGAGTTTTCATGGCTCACCTGATCAAAGAAAGTTTAATTTGAATTTGTATAAACGAAGTTATTAGCAAAATTGCATGTCACAATTTTTAACGACGCACTCCTTATGTTAAATTTTTTGGATGACAGGCAAGTTAATTATTACCAACAAAAATGTATTACCACCACATATTTTCTTTGGTATAATGTTTCAAATATATGTAATTGCTTACCTCGGAAGATGCACGCAACTGTGAGGTAGCGTCCGTGACGAGGATCGCAGGCGGTCATCATATTCTTGGCATCGAACATCTGTTGGGTGAGTTCGGAGACGGTGAGCGCGCGATACTGTTGCGATCCTTTGGCAGTTAATGGCGCAAAGCCGGGCATGAAGAAGTGGAGGCGCGGGAACGGCACCATGTTTACGGCCAATTTGCGCAGATCGGCATTCAGCTGGCCGGGGAAGCGCAGGCACGTTGTAACGCCGGACATGGTGACCTGTTACGAAACGTTGACAAGACAAAGTCAGCATTGTGTGTGTCAGTGTGAGAAATGTAATTAGAAGATGGCATCAGTTGATAGCAAGCATCATTAAGCACAAACACATTCGAACATTAGATGCAGACGAAGTGGCAATTGGCGTAAACGGCAGCGTGGGCGCGAACATTTTTGCTATACTCAGATACATATAGTTGCTTAAAATTGAATTTAGAAAATGGTCTCTGTGCAAAATTTTTGTGAAAAAAAATTTCATAAAAATTTTATAATAAAGTATTCGATTGAATGTTGACAAAAAAAGTTTAGTCCACACCATTTCGGTGCAATCAATTCAATTTTCGTGCATCAAGCACATTGATACAAAATTCCGGCACAGTTTTGGGTTTAGTTGTTAAATTGAAAATGGCGTCCATTCATTTTGCCGATACGTGCGCGGCAAATTGAAAATGTTTGCCAAATTGTTTTAGCACCTGACGTGCAATCGAAACGTAACTGGCAAAATTTAGAGCATAGACAGTGCAATTTCAATTTGCGAATAAATGAAATTGGAATTATATTAAACATTTTAGCACAACAACAAAATGTAGATGTCCCTGAAGCAAACTGCAGTATTTCAATTGAAAATGTAGTTAAAAAAATGCAAAAAGGCAAATAGCTCATCAAAAAACTAAATAAAAAATTTGCCTAAAAGTATGCAATAAATGCGTGGTTTTAATAACGTGGAATACAATTTATTAAAAAATTTTCACATTACAATTAATGTGGAAATTCCTATTGCACTCTTGTTTGTTTTTGTTTTAATTGCAGGTTTTATTAGGTTTAAAATTGACCTACATGGGCTTCATGGGCTCCGCCTTGAGGCAACCACTTCTACCTAACAACCTGCTTTGGCTTAAATTATTCATTAATTTTAATTGTCTTTTATTTTAATCCTTTGAATAGATTTTATTTATTTGCTTTAAATTCATTTGTTTTCATTTCATTTGTTTTTGTTGTTTAAGCCAAACCTGCTTTGGCTTAAATTATTAATTAATTTTAATTATTTTTTATTTTAATCCTTTGAATAGATTTTATTTGAATTTAGATTTATTTGAATAGATTTTGTTTTCAAATAGTAATATCATTTTTTTTAATAAATTGTTTTCCTATAATTTTTACCAAACCAATACTTCAACTGTTTTTAATTACATCGCTTGGAATAAATTCACTCCAGATTTTAATAATTCCAGTTAGTCTCAGATAAACCGATTCTGTCTAATTATAGTATACTTTTAGGCTTAATTTTTTTGTATTTAATCTTCACACATTCTTGAGCATATGGCGTAATTTTCCCTGACTGCTCAAAGCTCTGGTTAGCGTTCGTAGTTCTACACAAATTTTTGCAGGCAGATTTTGCTTTTGTTTTCGCATTGCATCTTACTGGCAATTACTTACGGACACCAAGTGATTCAGATCTTCGTAGGCCGGCATTGACATGCGCAATTTCTGATAGCAAATGTCATACAATGCCTCATTATCGATGCAGAATGTCTCGTCGGTGTTCTCGCACAATTGATGTGCCGACAGTGTTGCATTGTAGGGCTCAACAATTACCTCGGATACCTGCACGCGTGCACGTACACAATACACACACACGCACGCACGCAGCGCAGTGTCGGTGCCATTGCCACGTCGTATTGAAGTATTCAAATGTATGGTGCGTATTGTTGTGGTATTTTGTGCGCCCCCATTGCCAGCAACAATAACAATAACGACAACAATAACATTCACAGCGAAAGGGGGGGGGGAGGACGTATCAATTGCCCGGTTGCAAGCAGTGTTCGAACATGGGTTGTGCGCGTGTTGGATGAGAGAGCAAAAGGAAATCCATTAGTTTTGTGTGATGCTTAACTTACGGATACAAGATGATTCAGGTCGCCATAGGTGGGCGAGGCGAGCTTCAGCGTGCGGAAGCAGATGTCGTACAGAGCCTCGTTGTCGATGCAGAACGTCTCATCGGTATTCTCGACAAGCTGATGAATGGACAATGTGGCATTGTAGGGCTCCACGACGGTATCGGAAACCTGCAAGTGGCGGCAGCAGCAGAAGCATTGCACATTGTGGCACATTGCATTATTGGCATCGGCGTGTTGATGCGGCAGTCAGTTGCGGTGTCAGAGCGTTGAGGTGTGCAGTGCGTGCGTCAGGCGTTAAGCGTGAGGCATAAGGCGTCAGCAATGAGCAGTTGAGCGGGTCAATAAGCAATCGAGTGTGTCGTCATTGGCATTGCATCAGAATGCGAAGGAATTGTTGGGTTTTTTGAAAGAAAAAAATATTGATTTTTGAATGAATAAAGGAATTAAATAAATTTAATTAGTTATTAAAAAAGTAATGTTTGGTAGTTATTGGTTAATTGATGTGGAAAGATAAGAAGAAAAATAAAAAGATTCTTATAGTAATACTGATGCTTTAAGTTAACCTGAATCAGAAACTAATTTTTTGTATTTTTTCTAATAATCGGCCAAACAAGTCGAAACCGAGACTTGGCTGAACCGAAACTGAATATCTGGTTGGACAGTAATATTAATAATGTAGCTTGACAGCTTTGAAATATTTGACATATTTTTACATATCAATAGATCTATTATATAAGGATATCAATTTCTTACTACAAAATTATTTAAATATTTTTATAAAAATATAATATTCTAATTTAATTCTAAATATTCTATAAGAAAAAGTAATAGTTACATATAAACACTTATATAAATAATTTAAACTTAAAGAATAATGTAATTAAATTAAATAATTAGTCAAATAATTAAAAATTTCAATTAAAAATTTGTAATAATCAAAAATAAAAAAATAAATAAGTGAGTCGGCTTAAATTGAACATTTCAATTAAAAATTTGTAATAATCAAAAATAGAAAATAATCAAAAAGTCAGTCAGCTTGAATTGAATGTTGAATATTACAATTAACAATTTGTAATAATTATAAATAAATAAAAAACAATAAGTCAGTCAGCTTGAATTGAATATTGAACATTACAATTAACAATTTGTAATAATCATAATTAAAAAAAAAAATAAGCAATAAGTCAGTCAGCTTGAATTAAACATTGCAATTAACAATTTGTAATAATCACAAATAAAAAATAATAAGCAATAAGCCAGTCAGCTTGAATTGAATATTGAACATTACAATTAACATTTTGTAATAATCACAATTAAAAAAAATAAGCAATAAGCCAGTCAGCTTGAATTGAATATTGAACATTACAATTAACAATTAGTAATAATCACAATTAAAAAAAAATAAGCAGTAAGCCAGTCAGCTTGAATTGAACATTTCAATTAACAATTTGTAATAATCACAAACAAAAAATAGGCAATAAACCAGTCAGCTTGAATTAAACATTGAACATTACAATTAACATTTTGTAATAATCACAATTAAAAAATAATAAGCAATAAGCCAGTCAGCTTGAATCAAACATGGAACGTTACAATTAATAATTTGTAATAATCACAAATAAAAAATAAGCAAAAAGTCTGTCAGCTTGAACTGAACATTGAACATTACAATTAACAATTTGTAATAATCACAAATAAAAAATAAGCAATAAGCCAGTCAGCTTGAATTAAACATTGAACGTTACAATTAACAATTTATAATAATCACAAATAAAAAATAAGCAGTAAGTCAGTCAGCTTGAACTGAACATTGAACATTACAATTAACAATTTGTAATAATCACAAATAAATAAAAAACAATAAATCAGTAAATTTGAATGGAACATTTAACATTACAAATGTTATGTTAAATAATTCTAAATACTCTATAAGAAAAAATTGTGACATAAAAATAATTGTATAAATAATTTAGAATTATTTAATAATGTAATTTTCAGTTAACTAATTAGTCAAATAATTACAATTTTTAATTAACAATTTATAATAATCAAATAAAAAATTAGCAATAAGCCAGTCAGCTTGATTTTGTAATAATCAAAAATAAGCAACAAGTCAGTCAGCTTGAATAACAATTTGTAATTAACAATTTGTAATAATCACAATTAAAAAAAAATAAACAATAAGTCAGTCAGCTTTAACTGAACATTGAACTTTTCAATTAACAATTTGTAATAATCACAAAAAAAAATAAGCAATAAACCAGTCAGCTTGAATTAAACATTGAACATTACAATTAACATTTTGTAATAATCACAATTGAAAAAAAATAAGCAATAAGCCAGTCAACTTGAATTGAATATCTCATTACAATTAACAATTTGTAATAATCAAAAAAAAATAAGCAATAAACCAGTCAACTTGAATTGAACATTGAACATTTTAATTAACAATTTGTAATAATCACAAATAAAAAATAAGCAGTAAGTCAGTCAGCTTGAACTGAACACTGAACAATTCAATTAACAATTTGTAATAACAAATAAAAATTAATCAATAAATCAGTCAGCATGAATTGAACTTTGTCTCTTCGCATAAAATCCGACACTGCTTCCAAATAATCCCACTTAAATAAGCAAATGCTTTGCTCAAACTCAGCCACACTAACCCAAAGGCCAATTTTAAGTCCAACCTATGCATCGTTGCAAATATTTGTACCGTTCACCCTCGAATGCCTCAAGTTGGCACCAATGCCAAAGTTTATCTCTGTGCGCTGTGATTTGTGGTCGGACGCATTAGGTGGAATTGATTAATTAGAAGTACAACACCTATTAAACACCTAATTGCACATCTTGTTGGGAGTAATTTGGGGGAAAAACAAATGCCCCACAATGCGATCCGTTGCTCGCTATTGCCACTTGGGTTGTGCCATAGTTAAGCATTAGTAAATATTTGTCATTTGCTTGTGAATGTCCGACTCAGCAGTTGGTTGGTTTATGCAACAGCACGTTGCGTTGTTGATTTGACTTTGTCGGCAGCACATTCAATTTTGTACACACACACATAAAGTACGCCAAGCACATAAAATTAGCCAAGCAGCAATCACACACCGACAGGCGTATGAGTAACATTTATTTCACTTGCATGCAAATGGAAGCAATACTCCATACATGAGTGTATTTGTATGCGAGTATTTATGCAGCTGCATGACTGTGTGTGTGTGTGCTTTGATTTATAGTCAGCACTTTCCGGTGTCTGCAGCTACCTTTACAACAACAACATGCTCTTATAACAACAACCCTGCCGGGCCAAATGAACCAGAAGCGGGCCAGCACTGACCCCACACTGGAAATCTATCATAATTTGTAAACGCTATGACACGCACGTAATTAGAAATGAATTTCATAATGTGGCCACCTTGCCGAACTCGCACTCGCCCTCGCTTCACACACATTCACACACACACTCACACATTAGCAAGCAGCGCGATTTGTGCACTGCCACTGCAAATGGCAAACGGCGGCGCAACGGAAGTGCATTCAATTATTAAACACGAACGCATTTGTTGGCAATATTGTGCACTTATTAGGCCGGAGGGCAGAATGCTGCTGCCGTCGCCATCACCGCTGCCATTGCCTCATTTTGCATTAGTTTGTGTCGTTGCGGTGGTTGTTGCTATTGTTGCTGGATGCGTATTTGCGTACATCAAAATATGGCTGTGAGCTTATTTATGTTTACTGCTCGACCGGTGCGTATGTGCGAGTGTGTGTGTGTTTAAGTGAAAATTATGTTTAATCTCGTCTGAAGGCAAATGACATAAGGCTGAGAAATGTCTGCGCAAATAAATTTCGGCAGCTTATTTAATTGCATCTGTGCAGCGACATTTGTATGCACAAGTGCCAACGTTAATGGACAATTTGCCTTGACGTTTTTTTTTTGTCATACACTCCACCCAGCTGCCTGATCAGTGTTTGAGTATTGCGCTCGTCGGTCAGCGGTTTCCGTTTCAGCTTTGCACAGCCAAATGCCGAAAAAGCACACTTTGTAGAAATTAGCAGGTGCAGCATTTGCATTTATTTGCAATTAGTGCAGAGTAAGGACAAATTTATGAACTTGATTACGTGTTGTCGTTGCGTAATGTATGTGAAAAAGCATAAATAAGGCCACGTTAAGTGTAAATAAGTCAATGTCCAGTAAGTGAATTGCGGCCTAAAGACAGGTATCGGGCGCCAGGATTAATGTCGTTCGAGTGGTACAATGCATAAAATATGAATTTTGCTGAGTGCGTGTTAATAATTAAATTTAATTGACACCTGAGAGCATAAGACGACCTCGTGTTAAAATTAAAAATAGACCAAAATTATTTTAATGGCACAAGAAAGAAAGTAGAACGTTATATTGAGTATGAAATTAAGAAATTGGAAATCGGAATGAAAATGCCGAATAATAAAAATGAAAAGAAAACCAACTTGTGAATGAAGTTACTTCTAAAAATATTTAGGCTCCCATTGACGTAGTTTGGACAAGTCGACCATTGCAAATTAGCTGGATTTTAGTAGTTCTGATAAGTAGATCTGCTTAGTACGAACCAAGAAACTAACTCTTACAGTGGTCCACACTAGGTTTCAATTTTGAAGGGAAATAGAGGAAGTTCGCAAATTTTGAACCCAATACTATTTGAAACCATATTTGTCACCCACAATTTTTGTAAGAAACAAATATTTGAAAGAGTTTGAACGCCACAAAACTAAACCCAGGTAGCTTAGATTCTTGGCTTCTCTTCTATCACCGTGCGACAAAAAATAAAAAAATTTTTCACACCGGAAAAAATCTATATGCGCGTGAAACTAGAGACCACACATAGTAATACTTTGTCCTTTTAAAAGGACGTCAAAATTTTGAAGGGGATAAAAAATGAAAAAAATAAAAAAAATACTTAACCGCGTTAGAATATGGCGATATGTATATCAAATGAAAGAGGAAAGGCTCAAGAATTTAAATAAAATTGATTTTTTTATCTATTTCTAAAAAAAGGATATGAAAAAAGTCCTTTGAAAATTTTAATCCTTTATATCCTTGAAAATTTATATAGAATTTTCTTGAAAAGTAAGTATGTTAAAACCCAGAATCTACTTGATCACGTGTCAAAATTTCATTATTCTCGCTTTATTGATTTTGTATCTTTTTATGATTTAAAATACTGATTCTCAAATAAATTAGAATTTTTGTATTTAATTAGAATCGTAGCTTCCGCCTTTTTTAAATAACTTTTGAACCACCAGCCGATAGCCTCAGATGCTAGTGCTGCTTTTCTTTTAAATTTATATATTAATTAAATTAATGTATAAATTAATTTTAAATAAATAAATAAAACTTTTGAACCAATAAAGTTAGAGTGAGTCCGGTATGAAAAATGCTGTCGCACGGTGTATTCATTCATATATTCAGCCAAATTATGTTCACAAAATCATTACCAAATGTAACAACTGACTAAGCTCAGGACATAGACAGAGGCAGTGCAGAATAGTCGATGTTGTCTTTTATCTCAAAAGACATTAGCGCAAAAACCGCAGAATTTCTGAGTCTTAAATCTGATCTTTTCTAAGGAAGCTGATTTGTATGAATTTAATATCTTCCAAGACAGTTGAATCGCTTAAATTTGATCTCTTCTAAGGAAGCTGAATTGCTTAAATTAGATTTTTTTTAAGGGAGCTAAATTGTTTAAATTTGATCTCTTCTAAGGAAGCTGAATTGCTTAAATTTGATTTCTTCTAAATAAACTTAACTGCTTAAATTTGATCTCTTCCAAGAATGCTGAATTACTTAAATTTGATCTCTTCTAAGGACATTATGTTGAAATTATCAGCCGCTAAATATGGAAAAATTAGTTTGTTTTTGACAGATTTACGTTTGTTAGACGTGTTTCGAACTGAGTCTGCTTCTTTCTTTTCATGTCATTTATGCCATTGTCATTTTAACGCCAAATGGTATCGATTGTCTTCGGAAGCAAAAGCTCCAAACAAATGAAAAATCAATAAAAGATCACAAAAACAATAGCAAATTGTCACACTTATCGCATAATTTTATTAACTGCATTCAGTGTGCGTGTGTTTGCATGTGCAAGCAGTAGCGAAAAATTATAATGAAAATAATAGCAATAATTTTTTTCAGCTGATAAAAATCGCACAATGTGGCTGTGCGGTGTCCTTGTCAGCAATAAGCGAATTGCTTTCATTTGGCCTGCATTGTCAGTCGCGCATGGTGGGAAATCATATCAAAAATGTTAATATGCATACAACAGCAATTTGTAAATTATTGCTTTAAGATATTAATGAAAATAATGTGTGCAAACAAATGCGAACAATTACAAAAATAAAAAAAAAAAACAACAACATTATAATAATGAAAATCAGAAAAATGTGCAACTACAATAAAAAGCATTATTGCATGTGTAGGTATGTGCGTGCGTGATAGTGTATGATTGTGCGTGTGTGTGTATGTTGATGCGATTAAAAAATGTCCTTCAGTGTAATTTGTTGAGCTCTTGCGCTTATCGCAAATGATTTACGCACATACAAACAAACAAACAAACACACGCATTGGCGTGTGGCATGCATGCACTGTGTGCGTGTGTGTGTGTGCGTGTGCATGTGGTGAAAATGTGTCACAGCAACGCTTGTAAATGAGAGTGTAATTGTAATTACGCGGATTAAGAAGGATTTACGTAAGCACAAAAGTTGCTACTCTGTTTTTATTGCTGTTGCCACTGTTTTTGTTGTTGTCGTTGAGTTTTGTTGCTTTTTTGCAAATTAAATTTTAGTAGGGGAAAGTGGGGTAATGACGGCCATGGGGTAATGACGGCCATCACCATTTTTGGTACTTAAAGTTGACGTAGGTCTAAACCGTTTACTGTAACAGAAAGCTTGTTCCGTAAGCTTGTTTTTAAGTAGAAGCGGAAGTGTGTGGATTTATTATAACTTGTAGTTCCAGACCAGTGCCGATACGTAACTACCCGAAAGTTTTATAAGGTGTTCAAAATATCGATTATTTCGTCAACACTTTCAGCTCCACAATCAAGGTAAATATGTTAAAATGTTGCTATTGATATTAGCTTTCTAAATCAAGTAAAATTTGTCATGTGTCTTGCATAGTTTATTTGTACTGCATGCTTGCGCAAAATGAGGTCAGTGGGGGAATGACGGCCACTAGAGGTGGGGTAACGACGGCCATGTCATTAAGAAGTATTTGCAGCGTCGTCGTCAATCCCCTTCATCAGAAGAAGAAGAAGATCGAGACTTCTGCTTATTGTGTTTGGAGTTAATGCCACAAAAATTGAATCGCTTCAATTCGATTAAGTGCAGTACGTGCAAGCGGCCATTCCATTTGAAATGCGTGGAAAAAAAAGTAGTTCAAATGCGCTATTATTACACATGTCGCAACTGCGACTCAGATCTCGACGATGAGGATGAAAATTAATATCGTTGTATTGTAAGTTTGAGGCATTTTTTTCAATATGTTTCAATTTCGTTTCTCTTCCGCTTTTTGTGAGCTATCAATAAAGTTACAATTACAAAAATGTCAAATTTCCATTTGTTTTTCTTCACGGAGCCTTTATTAAGCATTCACAGCGATTTGTGTTGATATTTGTGCGATTTCTGGTCGGTTTTTTTGAGTGGCCGTCATTACCCCACCATTTTTCTAAATGACAAAAACCAACTTTTTTTATAGATACTAATTTTTTATAGTTAAAATCAGAATTTTTGAAATCTGCCGATGCACTTTATTAGCATATGTGTTCGAGTTGTGCCCTTAACTCTGATTTGATCAAAAATATCAATTTTTGGATATGTTTTGATGCTAAATGAAAACTATGCCGTCATTACCCCACTTTCCCCTATATTTAAAATATGCTGGCGAAAGTGTCGATTTGTGCGCGGACAAAAAACATTTTAGATCACTCATACGCCACCGTGAGCGCTGAGATAGTGAGCCATTTTAAAATTGTGCGCACATGCAACTTAACATTGCAATAAATTACACATTTTCAAACTCACAGGGCCGCGCAACCGAATTAACCGCGCACCAACAACTCGAACGCTTTCGCGAAACAGCGGTGGCACCACAAGTCAATCGATTCTGACTCGGCAACGCTCACAACTCATAAATAACTAACACTAACACCAACACCAGCACACATGACGTGAGATGCGTATGCAGAGCATAAGTTAACCAGCAAATCCGACCGCATGCAATAACGCGCCGCCACCGGCAGCTGCCAACGGCCACCGCTGGCCGTCAGCCGCCGTCAAACGGCAAATCGAAAACGCAAGCAAAGCCATCGATCGACTTAACCAATCAACCGAATCCGCAATAAATTTCAACGCTTTTTAAACAAAAATGCTAAACGGAAATTTATGTTGCACGCAAACACACACACACACACACACATTCACATACATTTACATTCAAGCGCAAGATGTCAGACAGCTCAAACGACAATTGTGTCGTTTCTAATTTCATGCCTCACTGCGCACACAACCACACACAAAACTAAATTCAAAAGCGCCGCCATACATAACTGCTCACATACAGACTCGCATACAGACAGACAGATACATACACATGCACATACTGTATGCTAATCGGCAGCAAAAAGAAATTGCAGCGCAAATAAAATGCGCCGGAGGAGGAGGAGCAGCGTTGCATGTGTGGCACAATGCAGCAGGACCCACTTGACCGCACGCCCAGCTGTACATACATACATACTACAAATAGGTACGGGCGTCCGCACATAAACTGCTACTAAAATGCGCCTGTGGTAGTTAGCAGCGGTGGCGCTGTTGTTGGCGCTTGTACCGGCGGCCGTGTACGTTGCGCTGCGGTTGTCGCTGCGGCACGCCACTAAATGACGAAATTTATCTTATTTATGTTTAGTTGATTTTATGCGCAAATGCCGCCCGCTCTCCACTCCACTGCGACCCCACCAAGCTCGGCGTTTGTTCGCGCAAATGTTCATACTTGGCTGTATGTCACTCGCTGTGTGTCGGCGTGTGTGTGTGTGAATGTGTTCGTGTTTTGGTTTTAATGCTCGCGCATCTGCATTGATAGCACTTGCAAATCTTCATCAAAACCGGCCATGCACTGCAGTGGCCAGTGGTGGCGGACGGGGGCCGCGATGCGATGTTGGTGATGATGGTTTTGGTTGTAGCGGGGCTGTGTTGCGGTTGTATGCGGTTTAGCGCACATGTCAGAATCAATCGTTCGGTTTGTTGGTCAATTGCTTAAGCTGCCATTAATGCATTTCCGTATGTATTAGTTTGCGACACGGTGTGGGTGTAGTTCGAGTTTGAGGTTATGCGCGGCAGGGTGTGTGAACTAGGACTCACATAGACACTGTATATGTACGAATTTGCATTATTGTGTGTGTGTGTGTGTGTGTGTGTGTGTGTGTGAATGTAGCCAGTTTATGAGACATCAAGCCAATTGTGTGTCCTAAAACTGTGCTTCATCTGGCTGTGTTTCGGTTCTTAATTATTTCCTATATTTTATATATTATTTTTAATATTTTTTTATATTATATTATTTTTGTATTATTTTATTCAAATAAAAAAAAATTTATTTATTTTATTTTTTTTAGTTTTTTATTTAATAATAATATATATACATATTTTTATTTTTTGCCCAACTTATTTTTATAGAAAATAAATTTGTTAATTTTGCACCCATTATTTATTTATAATAATTGTATGTTATATATAATATTTTTATATTATTTCATTTTATTTTCATATTATATTTTAGTTAGTAGTAATATACAATACTACATATTGTTTTATTTCTTGCCACACTTATTTTTATAGAAAAAATCCATTATTTTTGCGTTCATTTTTTATTCATAAAAATTTTTACATTATTCATAGTATTTTTAGATTATTTAATTTTATTCTTATACAATTTTTTATGTAATATATTTAATATTTTATTTTGTGTTTGGTCAAATTAATTTAATAGAAATGAATTTAGAAATTTATTAATAAATTTAATTATAGAAATTTTTGTTATATTATTTCATTTTATTTTTGTATTATTTTTTTGAAATAAGAAAAAATTGTTATTCATTTTATTTTTATTTAGTTTTTTATTTAATAATAATATATAGTATATATATTTTATTTTTTTCCACACTTATTTTTATAGAAAATAAATTTGTTATTTTTGCACCCATTATTTATTTATAATAATTGTATGTTATATTTTTATAATATTTCATTTAATTTTATTTTATATTATATTTTAGTTAATAATAATATACAATATTACATATTTTTTAATTTCTTGCCACACTTAGTTTTATAGAAAAAATCCATTAGGGGTATTCACACCGAGCTCGTTACTTCGTTAATTCGGTACTTGGTAGTTTTCTACGTGTATTTTGTTTTTGTTCGATTCTTTTACAAAGACCAAAATACACGGAAAAACTACCGAGTACCGAACTAACAAAGTAACGAGGTCGGTGTGAATACCCCTATTATTTTTGCGTATATTATTTATTTCTATTTATTTATTTAATAAAAAATTTTTCTTTTTGTCACACTTATTTTTATAGAAAAGAAATCCGTTAGCTTTGCATCCACTTTTTATTTATAATAATTTTATCTTATTTCTGACATTTTTATATTATTTCATTTTATTTTTATATTTATTTTTATTTATTATTTAAAATTTTATAATATTTTTAACTTTTTGCCAGATTTATTTTTAATTAAAAGAAATCTATTCTATTTGCATGCAATTGTTATTTTAAATATTTTTTATATTATTTTAAATATATTAATATTAATTAATTTTATTTTTACAATATATTTTATTTAAAATGTTTTTTTATAGGTACTTTGAATTTTTAAATTTTTTTATTTGATGTCGCACTTATTTGTATAGAAAATAAATTCGATATTTTGCATGTTTTTTCTTTCTAATGTTTTTTATATCAATTTTACTATTTTATTATTATTATTTATATATATTATTATTTATATATATTATTATTTATATATTATTTTATTTTTGTATTATACTTTTTTAAATATTGCTTACTTAATACTTTTAATTTTATATTTTTTTATGCCACATGTACTTTTATACAAAAGAAATTATTATTATTTTTGCGTCCATTTTTTATTTATAAAAACTTTTACATTATTCATAATATTTTTAGATTATTTAATTTTATTCTTATACAATTTTTTATGTAATATATTTAATATTTTATTTTGTGTTTGGTCAAATTAATTTAGTAGAAAAGAAATCCATAATATTTGCATTCATTTTTAATTTATAATATTTTTTATATTATTTATACAATTATTATTTAATTTTATATTTATATTATATTTTATTTAATTTTTTTAATACTCTAAATATTACAAAATTTTTTTTAAATTTATTTATAGCATTTTATTTAGTATTTATAGCATTTTTAAAATTTATTTTATGCACAGTTGAAATGATGCCATTGAAGTAAAATATGCAACGTATTGTTCGAGAACTTGCAGCCATTTTGAAGGTAATTCCATTAAACTTTCCTCATAGAAACCCTCATCCCGGTTGGCAGAAAACTGGAACAGTCGACTTTCACAAGCTTCTCTTGGGGCATATTTTTCACCAGCATAGACAAAGTGTGATTTTGTTCTACAATATTATCTCGTTTTGAGTCCATTACACTGCTTTTATTATATGACAATACACATATCATTATTTTGATTTCATTTTTATATTTGCCAATTTTGTTTATTAATTAATTTAAATGTTGATGTTTCTACTCAACAGTAGCTTTATTCACTCGTTAGTTATTTAATTTAATATCTTTTTTTAAAAATTATTTGTTATTAAAATTTCCATTTGAAACATGTTTACTTGACACTGGATACACATCGCTCATAATACATTTGTGACAGTTAAAAAATATTTGTTATAAGTTGTATTTACTTTTCCATCCAATTTAATTTAACACATTCATATTTGATAAGCCAACAACTTTTCTTATACAGGAATTGCATAAAAAGCTTCGCGCGATACGCACAAATTGATTGTATATCCCATGCAAGCACAATGAATGCCAATAACTCAAAATAATTTGCACTTAATGAAAATTATGCAAAATAATATAAGCGAAAATGAAAATAAATAAAAAGTAAACAAATTGCAAAGTAACTGATTGGCATAACAAATACCCAAACGCCAACACACATACACACACATACAGACACAAACGAGCAGATGCCTTACATGCGGCAACGACAAAATCGACATGTGGCATTTTATTTAATAAAATGTCAAAATGTAATTAAATTTGAAATGATGCGGCATAATGTGTGCGTGAATTTGTTGTTGTTGTAATTGATAAATTGCAGTCAGGTTAATTACGCACTATTTGAAGTGGAAGACATGTAGCGTCATTTATGCATCCATATGCATGTATAATTTTATGTAAGCATAAATGTGATACATATTTATACATACATGTATGTATGCATGTATGCAAATGTGTGCGCCATATTGGAAATGCAATGAAAGGAAATGCACGCTAATTGGCAAAATTGGAAAGGGAAAGCAGAAGCAAGTATCAGAAAACTATGAACAGGAACATGAATACGCACAGTGGGTGAAAATTATTGTTGTGATGGAATTCAAGGAGCCGAAATGCCAACGCAAAGACTGGCAACTTTTGGCAAGGAAAGAGACAGCAAGCCATAAGCCGGCACATGCAATCAATGTGCACAGTGGGTGTCCACTATTGTTTTGATAGAATTCGATGAAAATATATCCTAGAAGTATGCAATGCAAAATCAGTTTAGCTAGTCAAAGCGTTAAACTTAACTTTATTAACGTCAACTATTTTTAATTGTCTAACTTTCAGAGTTTCCTGTAGCATAGCGTTTTGTTAAGTAAATAGCATAAAAGATATAATTGTTGTATGGTATAAAATTGGTTTTAAACACATTAATATGCTACACGTTTAACTGCAGGAAGCGCATTATGAGTAAAATTAATATGCAAAGCACGTATTTGTGTGCGTGTGCGTGTGTGAAATTAATTTCGATCAATCAACAACAAAAAGACTGCAGCTAATATAGGCGTTTTAATTAAATTACATGACGACCGTGTCGCACATGCGCATTCGCACGCAACATTTTACATTTATATATTTAGTATGCCGTATGTAAGTGTGTATGTACAGCAACAATTTATTTCAATTACTTAGATTATTGACATTTTGCATAAAATTCCACATGCCAAATTGGCTAAAATACAAAAATGTTAGTTTTAAATTGTTGCTCCTAAATGCATACACTGTCCCACACCAACACAAACACAGAGATTTTATGTTATTGCCAGCTGCCACAATTAACGCATATTTCGGCCATGTACGCATTTATTTTAGAAGGGGTGCACAATAAGCCGATTTGACTGCAACGCATAGCGGTGTATTTTAATGGGGAAAATTTCGCAATAAAGTAAAATTTTGTAAATATAATCGCAACATTTATCAACTGCCAAATGCTAGTAACAACAATGTGCGGTCCATTGACAATTACGATACGCTGCCTGTCCGTCTCTCTGTGTGTCTGTCTGCGTTTGCCTGTATGTCCGTCCAATGCAATGGTTTGTTTATTTTAGTAGCATAACTATTTGTGTGTGTGTTTTGTTTATCGCAACGATTGCATACAATGTGCAAATATAAGCAATCGATGATTGATGGCAACGCTTGACTGGCGCACGCTTTATGGCAGTTAAAACGGTTATAATTAGGCGCGCTTATGTTGTGCGCTTTAAATTTATTATCACAAACTTGACTGGTGGGTTTTTGGCAGTGAAAAAATTAGAAATTATATATAAGAATAACAAATAAGTTAAAAATATATAGATAAATAAACTAAAAAAATTAATACAAAATAAATAAATAATTAAATAAATAAATAGTTATATACAACATAAATAAATAATTAAATAAATAGTTATATACAAAATAAAATAATTATTAAAGAAATAAATACAAAAATAAATAAATAAATCAATTAATAATTAAATACAGAATAAGTTAAGTAGTAAATGCATAAATTATTGAAAAAAATATAAATAAATTCATAATAAATAAATAAATAGATAACACAAAATTCGTAAATAAATAAGTTAAACAAAAATAATAAATAAATAAATAAAAATAAAAAAATATTATTACAGATAAATAAATAAATTAAAAAATAAATAAGAAACAAATTATATCTAAGAATAACAAAAAGGTTATAAATAAATAAAAAATAAAGAGATAAACTATGAATTACTAAATAAATAAAAAATAAATAGATAAACTATGAATTACTAAATAAATAAATTAATTAATAACCAAATAAATACAATAATTATAGTTAATTAGTCAGTAAATATATAATTAACAAAAAAAAAATGAGTTAATAAAAAAATATTTAAATAAATAAATAAATAAACATGTAAATAAAAAAAAATCATAAAAAATTAAAAAAATAAATAAATTATTATTATAATTAAATATATGTTTTAATTAATGAAAAACAAAAAATAATAAATTAATAAACAAATTATTAAGAAATTTAAAAAAATTTAAAAATATATAGAAGCAATAAAAAAATAAATAAAATAAATAAATAAACAAAAATTAATAAATAATTAAATAAATAATAAGTACATAAATAAATAAACAAAAAAATAAATCATTAAACAAACAAATAAATAAAAAAATGTAAAAACATACACAAGAATAAATTGAGTACAAACAATTAATATAAATCTATTAAAGTACCAAATCTATTAAATAAAGAAAAAAATTTAATTCAAATCTACGAAAGTAAAAACGAAAAAAATAATTACATAAATAACAATACAAATTCTTAAATTTAAAATGTTTGATAAACAACAAACTTGTTAAAAAATATTCTTAAAATAATTTTTATACGTTTAAAACAATAAGAAAACCTTAACAAAAAAGAAGAAATAAACTTTTTATAAAGATTTTTAACTATATTTTGAATTGTTTACTTATTAATGTCTGTTTCTCACCTTGGGCGATGGTACAACAGAAAACGTTTCCATTATTCTGTCCGGATACTCTTCGCGTATCTTTGAAATGAGCAAAGTGCCGAGACCGGAACCGGTGCCGCCGCCCAGCGAATGTGCCAGTTGAAAGCCTTGCAGACAATCGCAACCCTCAGACTCTTTGCGCACCACATCGAGCACCGATTCAATTAGTTCGGCGCCCTCTGTATAGTGGCCTTTGGCCCAATTGTTACCTAAAAAAATGGCAAAAGATACAAATAGTTAGATGTTGTAAGAGGAAAACAAAAACAATAAAAGATTTGGCACAGTGGGAACAATTTTTACACCGACAGTGTTATGGAAATTGTGGTGACTGAAGATACGTTTTAAGATTTTTTTATTGAAGAATTAATTTAATTTTTTCTTTAATTATTATTATGAGAAAGTGGACTGAATTAGGTAACTTTCTTTTCGACAATCCAGGGGGTCTACACAATCAGAGTATTCATAGTTTACTGAAATTTGCTAGAATTTCCAACTGGTTTTGAGAATAAATGGATATTTTTAATTGTTTTTCATCCGGTTATCAGTCAAATTTCATTGCCTAGCCAAATTCTTCATCTTTGTACAAGATTCTCTTTTTCCTGCTCGAGCAGATTTTCGTACCCAGTAGCCGTACTTATGCAACAACAACACCATTAGTAGGACTAGTGTAGACTAACGGGAAGTATTTATATAGTGCACACATCATTCAAAATTAGCTCATCAAAGACACAAACCTCTGCGTTTTCCCAACAAACCTTTCTACATAGCAACAACGAATGCACAGCGAGCGCTCTACACTACCCAGTAATAAATTTTCGCATACGGAGGCGTCTCTTTTAGGGGACTAAGGATGGCAGCCCCATCATATAGAACTGATAGATAGACTAATCACCTATACTGGCAAAACTTTAATAGATTAACGTAACAAACGCAAAGCATTCGCGTTGTTGAAGTCCTATGCGCTTCTGTAGAGTGAACAAGGAGGAACAAGTAACTGATTGTAGCTGAGAATCAGTCTATTTTATAGAACTTTTTAGAAATTTTAATATACACAACTAGCTTTACGAACCATCATTGATGTTCGTAATATCTGTTTACACTCTAAAAATTGGCCATTTATCTAAAAATATGAAATATGAAATAATATGAGAAAAGAGAACTCTTGGTAGTACAGACCTGCTGAACTTCATTATTTCTAGGTCCAAGTTCAAATTGAGAGACCTAAAACTTCTCTCGAAATCAACAAACTTTTCTCTCTAAAATTCAGTACCACATACAAAAACTCATTAAATTTTTAGACGAACTACACCGATTTCACCCATACAAGAGTTTGCATTTCATCAATTTCGTGCAAGCCGAATGGTGTTGTTATTTATTCGCCACTTGTTTTGGCACTTTTTGTTTATTAACGCCCAACACCGCCTGTCTTGTTATGGCTTCACTGACGGCCATTCGAATTGCATTCGAAATGGTGCGCAATGCAATTTCCTTTTACAGCTAAAAGAGAAAGGTGCGCTAATTGCTTTGCCCTCATCATTCAAAAACACTCGGCCGCAAACGACATGGCCGTGTGCGCAGCGCACAATAGGAAACGAAATACGATTAGAGAATGTCTGGCGGCGATTTGGACTGGCCGGCGTGTACAGCTGCCAATGTGTGCGCTGTTGTTGGTGACATCAGTTTTCACTTACCCGCTCCCGATTGGCCGAATACGAAATTGTCCGGTCTGAATAGGCGACCCATCGGCGATTGACGCACCGAATCCATTGTGCCCGGCTCCAGGTCGATGAGAATGGCGCGCGGCACATATTTGCCGCTGCCGGCCTCATTGTAATAGACATCGATGCGTTCCAATTGCAAGTCGTTCTCGCCCACGTACATGCCGTCCGGATTGATGCCATGCTCATCGGAGATAATCTCCCAAAACTGTAAGGAAAGTGGGAAAAATACAAAAATGAATTGAGTTTGGAATTTTTTGAATGCAATGAGTAATGAGTTGTTTCTTTAAAATTGCTTAGAGAGACTGTTGAGATTGTTTTGAGTTGTTTTTTTATTTCAAAACATTGTAGTTATACTTTTATAAAAGTCAAAATTAGTTTTAATTTAATTTTAATTTTAATTTATTAAAAATTTTTGAATTTAATTTAATTGTTTTATTTAATTTAATTTAATTAAATTAATTTTTGTATACTTTTGAATGTAATAGTGAATAGAAAAAACTGTAATGAACTTAATAAAATTCTATAATTTTTACAAATCAATTAGCATCAATTTGATACAAATCTGATTTTTATATTAATTTCTGTACACTTTTGAATGTAATAGTGAATAGAAAAAAATCAATTTCAATTGTAGTGAACTTAATAAAATTCTATAATTTTTACAAATCAAATAGCATCAATTTGTTAAAAATCTGATTTTTATATTAATTTCTGTACACTTTTGAATGTAATAGTGAATAGAAAAAACTGTAATGAACTTAATAAAATTCTATAATTTTTACAAATCAATTAGCAAAGTTGAATACGTGTGATTCGAAGAGTGTCAATGCGCGCATGCGTTCGCTGCATGCATAAACATTCAGTATGCATATTTATTGGAATGCAAGTTTTTATTCTTTTTTAAGCAATTCATTTATTGGTTAATACCCTGCAGTGTTTTTGAATAAATTGTTTGTTGGTTGCATTTCAATTGAAAAAAAACAAACCTTGTTTTATCTCTAACCCCACAGCACTGGTGAGTGATACAAGTTTGTATTTGAAAATTCAATTAAAATTGTAATAAACTAAGTCATGCCACGATCAATAGGAAAAACATGTGGCAAATATGTTATAAGCCGCAGTGATTAAAATTTGGATAGGGTCAGAAATGAAATAGTGGTCGATACCACGTTTACATTGAGTCCAAATACACGATTTGGTCGAAAATTCTGAAATACGAAGTCAAAGCATGAATTTCTCCATGCAAAATCAAATCTACGAATCACTCAGCAGAAGAGTTGCTCTGTTCTGAAATATGAAGCCAAAGCATGAATTTCTCCATGCAAAATCAAATCTACGAATCACTTAGCAGAAGAGTTGCTCTGTGTGAGGACATGAGCACAAATTAGCTGCCAGATGAAATACCAATGAGGCAATGTAAACACTTTGAAATGACTTATTTAAAATCACGCATTTGCGTTCAGTGTAAACGTAGTATTAGGTAGCATACTTTTGGGCTCAGAGTTGATTTATCGCCAGTAGGTCAGATTACATTACGAAAGGGGATCGTAGCCAGTAAAAATTTTACAATTTTGGATTTTAAATGATAACTATGCTATAATATTTTTACATAGCTACAATAATTTTATTTACTTGATATTCAATACATTTTTTTTTTTAATATTTTAAATTATTCCAATAACAGTGGCATTGCATTATACGGATCATTACAATTCTCGTCATTGTGTTCATTGAACAAAAATAATATTTTGCGGTGCCGAAAATCATTTGCTTGCAAATTGAAGCACCTAACCCCGCCAACGAACACACCTACAGGCTGCAGTTGCGCACAATTGCACACACACACACACACACACACCTGCAAATAAATGTATTACATGCTGCACAGTGAAATTGCAAATGGCCACAAAAAACCAAATTGAAAACAAAACCAAGAAATGAGAAGCAAAATAAACGAAAACGTAAGCATTTCCTTTTCGTTCAATGCATTTTTTAAAAACCCATTTTAAGTGGCAGGATTGCCAGCATTCTCTCACAGCTTACATTACACTGTTCAACAAAATTTACAATAATGGTTTTAAGCTTTAAATGCATAGGTTCGCTTTAAGGTGGGGTAACTTACAGTAAAGCTCGTTTAAGTACTTAAACTTGAAGCAGTTTGAGCTTCTTGCGAAGCCTAGAAGTAGAGTCCGACCGATACCAAATTTGTTGGCCGATGCCGATTACATAGAAAAAATAACACGAATGAATTCAATTAAAAACACAGTCTATTTTAACTATTACACATTGTTGGTAATATTCATCACGAAATAACAAAACCGCGAGAAAAGAAATAATTAAAAACTAAATAAAATAACAAGAGAATTCAGAATTCTAATACACTAATATGTATTAAAAAAATAATATATCACATTTATCCACTGAAAGAGAAACAAAAATAGTGACGTAAATATTGCATACAAATTCAGTTTTTTATTCAACTCAAAGTAACGATTTTTATATTAAAATTTGTACTCTCAAATTGCGACCCGTTGTACAGATGCAGTGGGAAGAAGTCAGAAAACAAATTTGGAAAAAAATAAAAGGCCTGTTAAAAAAATGCTTCCAATTAAAAAAGAAGGATAAGATTGAAAAATTAATCCTTCTTCTGATATCCACATTAAGAGACGAAATGCATAGGCATTTCGAGAAAATCTGTGTTTTTAAGAATACCTAGTTTAAAAAAAAACATTTCTAGGAAACATTTATATTAAACAGTATCTAAAAATACATTACTGAAAAGTATAAGAACTTGTTGATACAAAATATGAAAACAAAAAAATGAAAGCAGAAAAATAGGCCGCATCATCGACCAAAAACGGCCGATGTGGCATCGGCCAAAAAATGCCGATACCGATACCTATTATTTTGGCCGATACCGATACTAGCCGATGCCGATACCAATTTTATTGGCCGATACTAGCCGATGCCGATTAATCGGTCGGACTCTACCTAGAAGACTGTGAATAGTCCTATTGGCTAGATCCCCTAAATTGCTGAAGAAGAAGTTGCTCAGCTGAGTCAGTTTCTTTTTCTAGATAAAGCAGGGCAATTGCATTTTTTTCTTCTAGCAATTTGCTTTGAAAAGCCATATTTAATAATAAGAAACTAATTCATGCAATTTAGAGTTAAACATAATTACTGTTAATTGGGATGAAAGTATAAATTATTTAAATTTAATTACTTTGCTCATGTCTACGAAAATGTCTTAATTTGTAAAAAATGCTGTTGAACAGTGTTGCAGTTACCAACACATACACACTTCATATACATACATCTACACGTGAACATCTGGGCGGGTGCATACAAACGATACGAACACATTTCATGCTGCTCCCGCACTCACAAATATTTGTATGTATGTACGTGTGTAATGTATGTATTTATGCCACAGTGAAAACCATGCTGGCCACCCTACTTGCAGTCGCTCGCCCAAAATAATGCAAAGCGAACCATTGCAGCTTATTGAATTTCACTTGAAAAATTTGAAAATATTTCGTTGGCGCTGCTTGTGTTTCAGTTTCAGTTTTGCTTTGTTTTTTTAATTTTTTTTTCTGTGCAAAATCAATGCATACCAAATTTTAAATGCAAAAGTGTCCTTCTGCCGACGCGGTTGGCATTCATGTGCGATTCCGACCGGGCGGCGCTGGCATATGTGTCGGTGTGGCACGCGCCCGCTTGCGCCATATTTCGTATTAAATTTCGTAACCACCTTTTTTATGCACTCACTTGTTTTGTTATTTTTTCAAGTGATCTCTTTTTTGTGAGCACTTTGGCATTGTTGCGTTCGGGTTGTGGCAGCAATGCTGTTAATAATTGTTTCTTCCTTTAAGCGTTCTATGGAAAAAATAAGCTGAAAACTGTGTTGTTTTTGTCATCACAAATTTCACGTATGAATATGAATTACAAAAAAACAAAGGAATATATAAAAAAACAACAACACGCAACAACATGTTTTTAACAGCTACTGGCTGTTTTGTTTTCGTTACTGTTGTCGAATGCAGTAACACACACACATACCTACATGTGGTTGCACGTGTACGTGTACTCGTGTCTGTCATATTTGAAAAAAATGTTAATTGTGAGAAAATCGCAAGCTGCATGCGTGCATTTGATTTTTTTTCTCGCCACTTTAGTCTTGTTTTTTGTGTATTTGTTTTGAGTTTGCAACAGCCCAGGGGAATTGAGTGAGTTTTTTTCTGTTCCAATTGTTGGTACTATATGCACATAATTAATCGTGATGCAATTTTTTTTTGTTTTAGTTTGGGTAACATTTGGCAAAATGCGTTGTTATCCTTGTAAAAAGTTTTAACGTTCTTTTACTAAAATAACAAAAATCAATTTGGGGCAGTAATAAAAAATTAATTTATGCAATACTCAGCTGAAGCATGAAATGGTTTTACAACGAAACGTATTATTGCTACATTGCCTACAAGGGACTTTGGGGCGTTCAAGGGGCGAACTGATTATTGTGAACTTGAGATGTTTTCATAATTAAAATCAATTCAAGAAATATTCTGAGAAAATAATGGTAAACAATTAAGGGGTATGATGAAAGTTTGCCATGCGGAAAAGGTGGTTTGTTTTCATATTTAATGTTTAGTTTAACAACGACAAAAACCGTAACGAAAGCTTGATGAAAATGTATCAGACAGTGATTTTGAATTATTCATTCCTCTAGAAAGAATGAGGGTAGGTAGTTGGGTTATGGTGGCTGCCGCTGTATGAGACCCAAAAACTTGCTGAATTAAGTGCCACAAATTCTAACCGTTTGAAATGGCTGTGCAACACTGGCTTTTTTCATGAAACTTACAATAACTTTGTCTGTTTCCAAAGAGACAATTATCATTACCTCATAGTAGCATTTTGGGCCTTCTACTGTTTCTTCTATTTATTAAAGATCTTAGTTCCTGTTTCTCAGTCAAATTCCTTCGTTATGCCGCGGATCTCAAAAACTACATGGTTATGAAATTATTTTAGAATTGCATTTCTTCTGTTGAAATTGGAAATGGCTATAAAAACAAAATTGAGTTTTTTTTCTGTTGAAATTGGAAATGGCTATAAAAAACAAAATTGAAAACAAAACCAAGAAATGAAAAGCAAAATAAAAACGTAAGCATTTCCTTTCCGGTCAGTGCGTTTTTTTTATCATAAATTCTTTTAAAGTGGCCAGCATTCTCTCACAGCTTATTTAATATTAATTTTTAAAGTTTCAAATTCATAAGTTCGCTTGAAGGCGGGAAAACCTAAACTATACTATAAGTGCAATCTTTTTGAGGTACTTGAGGTACTCAAACTTAAACTAGTTTGAGCTTCTTGCGAAGCCTAAAAGACTGCGAATAGTCCTATAGGCAAGATCTCCTATATTGCTGAAGAAGAAAGACCTATGCAGGGTCCATTCTTGGTGCATCCGAAAGCGTTTGTTTCTTAACGTAAACAATTTTTCCTTGTTATCTTCTCTACGAAAGATAATCCAACCGTCAATATTGTTGTTCTCGCTTCATTGATTTTGTATCTTTTTATTATTTAAAATACTGATACACAAATAAATTAGAATTTTTGTACTTCATTAGAATTGCAGCTTCCGCCTTTTTTTTAATAGCTTTCGAACTAATAAAGTTAGAGCAATGCAATTTTGACACGTGATCAGGGAGATTTGGGAATTTAACATACTTACTTTTCAAGAAAATTCTGTGTAAATTTTCAAGGATATAAAGGATTAAAATTTTTAAAGGACCTTTTTCATATCCGTTTTTTACAAATAGATAAAAAATTAATTTTATTTCAATTCTTGAGCCTTTCCTCTTTCAGTTGATATACATATCGCCATATTCTAACGAGGTTAAGTATTTTTTATATTTTTTATCCCCTTCAAAATTTTGAAGTCCTTTTAAAAGAACAAAGGATGTAGAAATGAAAAACTGAGTACTATGTTTAGTCTCTAGTTTCACGCAAATATGGATTTTTCCCGGTGTGAAAAATGCTGTCGCACGGTGTAATAGATCTAATTTTCAGCTCTGTCAAGTTTTGTCAAACTTTACTGGACAGAGTTGAGGTGGAGTAGAGAATTATATTTGAGCGAGCAGATACTGCTCCAAAACCAGTTTTTTTATCGATAATTTTTTAAGCATATTACAAACTTCAGAGATACCTCTAACAATTACAAATTATTGAAACAATGTTCAAAGTACACGCCAGAATTTTTCTTACATCAAAAGGTTCAATAGTTGTGGAATTCTACTGATTCACGGTGGACCCCTTTGGCCCATTTTAGAGTGAAAATCCTAAAACTTAACCTGTTGAATTATAAGTGTTAAAAAGTGAATAGGGTCTAATTGACCCAGAGTATTTCAGATTATTGAAAAAGTAGGTGTGTTCTCTGAAAGTTAAAGGAGTTTTTCCACCTCGAGATTTATTATTGAATACAAAACTGTTACAAACAGACATTCTGAATCAACAATTTTTAGCTCAAGTCAGCATCAAATTGAAGAAAGCTACTGCTTAGTAAATGTTTAAAAGCAAAATAAAAACAAAACCCAGCCATTAATTATATACTTGACTGCATCATACACAGCACACATTCGGCCACTAAATCTTGTCGGAAAATAAAACAACAGAAGAGAACTAAAAGCCAAAATATGTTAAAACTCCGAGTCAAGGTTTCATAATACTTGAGCGCTGCAATGCGCGAATGATAAACGTTCAAAGCACTGTCAGCGCCAGGTGATGGTACGGCAAGCAGGACAAGAAGAATCAGACAAATAATTTCAAGTAGTTGCATTCAGCGTGAAATGTTCATGAGTATGTTTTGTTGTTATTTCTTAAAAGCAGATTAAAAAGCATAAAATATGAAAAGCATAATATGATGGAAGTTTCTAACGTGCGCAATTAAAACTGAAAGTAGTGAGGGCAAAGTTTTGTTGGTTTTCACTTGGATTAGTAAGTCAGCGCGTAAATGAAAGTAAGCTGCAAGTTTTCATCGAGAACCACATATATTGGAACTTTAATGACTTTAAAACTTAATGCTACTCACACACTAATCGAAAAGCATTTAAAATCAAATAAATTATTCAAGCCAATCTAACAACTGAAGCGTCTACAGTTGATAACGTAGGTGGCAAAAGTTAACCTTTCATTGTGTTTGAAATCGCTTTCAAATTGCATAAATATTTACATATTTGCGTGTGTGTGTGTGTGTGTGTCGATATATCTACACGCACGCACAGCTATGCACACAGAATCTTCGGTGACGCGGCACACTTAAGTATTCGAAGTATACTCAACAAAAATTCATAACAAACTTTGATACGCACAAAAGCGAGTAGCAGAAATGCCAGCAAAAAGTTTTTCATTGTCAAAGCGACAATCATGAAATTTTAAACATCCTCAGCACATCCTTCAAATAGCAAACAAAAACATAAAACTGAATAAAATATGTAACTTTAATATTTTTCGGGGGTCGAGGGGAAAGAGCGTATAGTTGGGACCAAACTTTTCACGTTCCTTATCTGGCAAACCGTTTTGTGAGATGCATAAACAGTCACAACAGCAACAACAACAACGCCCACACATATCCTTCTGCGAATATGTAAATTTGCTTTATTGTTAGCTAAGTGCACAAGTGACCAATTGACTGCCACTTTTCGTAGCTTATTCATAATTCAGCTGGAAAAGTGTAGTGCATGCAGCGTGGAAGTGACAAAAACTTTTCATGATATCAATGTGCCATGTTGGTGGATGGGTCATGCGTCGGTTTTTTGTTGTTGTTGTTGTTGTTGTTGTAGTTTGTAGTCTTTGCTTATGTGCAATTGGGCGCATCGAGCTAAAGTTTTGCTAACTCGTTTGGTGCAGTTTGTCACTTGAAATGCACACGAAGTGCATGCAAAATAAGTGCTGATTAGCTGAGTGTGCTGAAAAGTGAGCTGAATGGTGTAAGCATCGAGCGGAATGAGTTGAAAGAAATCGCTGCACCAAGTCAATGTGTTAATTAATGTGCTGAATTATATTTCATTAAAATTTATTTATTTTAAATGTTTATTTTTTATAAAAAGAAATTTTTTATAATTTTTTAAAATAATTTTTTAAAGCAATTTTAACTGAATTAAATAAAAATAGAAGAGGATTTAAAAGAAGATTTAGTAGAACACATTACAGGCTCAAATGAAATAAAGTCCAAAATGAGCTGAATACGTTAAAGTCAGAGTTAAGTCCTTGAATTTTGATTTTATTTGATTACTTTTGCCACCTAATTTCATTAAGTTTATTGCAAACGAAGCTGAATAAGTTTAACACGACGCTAATGAGCTGAATAGGTTAAATTTATACTCAAATGCTTAAGTTTTGATTTTATTTGATTGGTTTAACCAAATAAATTTCACTAATTTTATTAAAAACGAAGCTGAATAAGTTAAAAACTAAGCTAATGAGCTGAATAGGTTTAATTTATACTCTCAAATGCTTAAGTTTTGATTTTAGTTGTTTGGTTTTACCAAATAAATTTCGCTAATTTTATTAAAAACGAAGCTGAATAAGTTAAAAACTACGCTAATGAGCTGAATAGGTTAAATTTATACTCAAATGCTTAAGTTTTGATTCTATTTGATTGGTTTTACCAAATAAATGTCACTAATTTTATTAAAAACGAAGCTGAATAAGTTTAAAACTACGCTAATGAGCTGAATAGATCAAATTTATACTCAAATGCTTAAGTTTTGATTTTATTTGATTGGTTTTAGCAAATAAATTTCACAAATTTTATTAAAAACGAAGCTGAATAAGTTAAAAACTACGCTAATGAGCTGAATAGGTCAAATTTATATTTAAATGCTTAAGGAACATTTTATTTGATTATTTTTACTATCCGATTTTAGGTATATTTGTTAAAAATGATGCTGAATAATTTTAAAACTACGCTAATGAGCTGAATAGGTTAAATTTATACTCAAATGTTTAAGTTTTGATTTTATTTGTTTGGTTTAACCAAATAAATTTCACTAATTTTATTAAAAACGAAGCTGAATAAGTTAAAAACGACGCTAATGAGCTGAATAGGTCAAATTAATATATAAATGCTTAAATTCTGATTTTATTCGATTACTTTTACTATTTGAATTTAAATGCATTGGTAAAAATGAAGCTGAATGCCTTTGAAATTACGCTAATGAGCTGAATAGGTTAAATTCACACATAAATACCATACTTAAATTCTGATTTTATTTGATTACCAAATAAATTTCACTGTATTAGTAATTTTCACTGTAAGTGTATTACAAACAAAGCTGCATAAGCTTTAAACTACACTAATGAGCTGAATAGGTCAAATTCATATTTAAGTACTTGAATTATAATTTTATTTGATTACTTTTACTCTCTGAATTGTATTGGTATATGTATAAAAAAAAATATACAAATATTGTAGCTGTATAAAATTAAGCTGAATAAGTTTAAAATTACGCTAATGAGCTGAATAGGTTGAATTCACACTTAAATGCTTGAATTCTGATATTATTTGATTATATGTACCATCTGAATGCCATTAAATTGATTAAAAATGAAGCTTAATAAGTTTAAGACTGCGCTGAATTAATTATAAGCTAAGAAAATAGTTACACTATTTTAGTAAATACTTGTGCGACATGTGATTATTGATGCCACTATAATTGTCTCCTAAAAACCTACAAATAATATATCTAAAATTACAACAACCTACCTGAATAGTTTCAAGATGAGGCTGAATAAACACAAAATGATGCTGAATAACATATAAGCCATTAAAAGTGTTTTTGTTCACTTTCATATTTATCATATGCAACTGAAAGCCAAAAGCTTTCAGCAACTGAGTTCGAATCGGCATTCATTTACACGGTCAATTGACGTTGCTTAAAACGTACGCAGCACCGTGGAACGTCAGACACTTCAACTCAACTTTCGATTACCATCAATCGATGATGGCAACGTGCCGCATTTTTCGCAATTTCAATGTTTCATTGATGCTTTTATTTTGCGTCATGGCAAAGAGAAAAATTCGCTTATATTTTCATAAGCCTTGCCGGGCATATTTTATGAGTGAGTGAGTTTCAGTATTTTTTTTTATGAGCGCAAATGGGGCAAACAGCGTATTGAATATCAAAAGTCGGCACCAACGTCAAAAGTTTATGAATAATTTAAACAAGTTTGCAGAACACATACACACACACGCACACATGCGCGCACTCGTTGAGTATCAAACGCAACGCTTGCATTAACAACAATATTTTGTAGCCTATTTAACGGCGCGCACACGACGCAATTCAGGCATTGAGTGCGAATGTGAGTAATAAAGTATAAACATACGTAAATTTGCGCTGCGGCAAAGTGGCATACGAGTTGGGGAGAGGGAGTGAGGGGGAGACAGTGGTGGAATCCTCGATTACTAAAGGCCAGCTGAGTACAGTTTACAAGTGCTGCTTGCCAACCATACATTTTGTGTGTGTTTGTGTGTTGGTTAGAATTTAGAATCGAGGTAATGAAATGTATCTGTTAATATTTATTGAACGCAATGGACGTTGCGGATGGATCGATTAGGTGTTAAATTATTCCAAAGATTATGGATATTACATGGAGAGATAAGGTATAATGGCAATAAAGAAATGGGTGGGTAGGTGTGAAAGAAGGTGTGGGAAAGATTGAAAGGCTTCTCGCTTGATGGATTGGAAGTAGAAACATATGAAACTAAAGCATGTGTTGAATGGAATAAATAACGAACTCAGACTTAGTGGAGCATGGACAGGTTTTATTGGACAATGTTTTATTGGGTTAGCAAAAGCAGTGTTCTAGATTACAAAGAAATGGCTGCGTGTTTGAGTTGAAAAGAGGACAAAGATGCCTTTCGGCAGAAAACCCAATTTGAGAATAATAGATCTGCGTTTGGTGTGACTAATTGTAGACAATATGGCTGAAGCAAAAGTGCCTGGGAAGAACTTTTGAGGTGGGCTGTGATTTGACAATCTGTTCTTATGAACACATACACACATATCATGACTGCCCACCAGACATTTTTTGTTGCCGGCAATAAGAAAACGATTCGCTCAAATTTATCGCCGGTAATATCGCCAGCGTATCGATTTCGTATCACCAGTCGTTCTAAAACGTCCGCCGAAAGCAACTCGCCTTGACGATTCGTTTCCTTATCGCCTTGACGAGTCGTTTAATTTCGTTTTCTTATCGCCTGGACGAGTTGTTTTCATATCGCCCGGACGAGTCGTTTTCTTATCGCCCGGACGAGTCGTTTTCTTATCGCCTGGACGAGTCGTTTTCTTATCGCCTGGACGAGTCGTTTCCTTATAGCTTTTTTATTGCCTTAGGCGACTTGCTAAATTAAGCAATAAGTTTTGAAAAAAATGTATTTGTAATATTTTCATTTTATTTAAAAAGTAACAATTGGCAAAATTCAAAAGTGAAACTAGTTGTCATGGCGCTTCCTTTTTTTCAATTCGATCCTTTGCATAAATTATATGCTTTTGCAGTGATTTTGTGGTATTGAAAGTGAGGACTTGGCTTCAAATACCGCTTCAAACAAGGTTTAGTAGAGGCACACAACCTTCACCAAATTCAGCTGCCAGTAACAGTTCAGATTCAGACTATTCGTCGACGAATGAATAAAAATCTTTAAAATACGATCAATCTCACTGAAATACAAAATATAGTTCAATTCAATTTTTCAAAGTCCTGGAAAACAAAGTGTTTTTGTTCACAACACAATTGTTTTTTTGGGACATGTTGCTAATTTGTCGCTGCGGCAATAAATCGGCGAATCGCCAATTTGTTGCCACTGACGATTGTTGCCTATTTCTCACATTTTGCTTGGTTGGCGACAAGACGTACGCATTCGCATGTGTGTTGCTAGAATCAGTGTTGAAAAGCTTCAGTTAATCACCTACGGCTTTCATGAATTCTAACTGAAAGCCACAAAAATTCCCAAATACTTAGTATTTTGATTAAACAACATCAACAAAGCGGAGCCACTGCGCTGCGCTGTTTTTTGTTTGTTGATAAATTTCGACGATTTTGCTGCGCTTGCAACATTTGTACAATATTTGCACGATTGCTTAACGTAAATTTACGCTCATTCCAGCAAATTGCCTATCACTCATATGAATAAATAAATATTCAATATTTATGCGAGTGTATGAATGTGCGCGAGTAAACACAAATACGCCAATGACTGCCCGAATGTGTGCGGCTGAAGTACGGTGAGCGCAAATTTTTCCGCTTGAGATGAAATCACGTAACAAAATTCTATTTATTACACGGTGAACAGTGCGAACGGGCGCGTAACATAAATTCAGATGCGAAGGGGTTGCGGCACGGTTCGGCGTGCCGTGGGAAGTGCTGCGGGCCGTTTGTTGTGGTTGCAGCGCGTTGCGGTCGGGCGCGTTGGGCGTGAAAGTGATGGGAAGCGATCAAAACTTTTGAGACTTAATGCGGCGCGTTAACGACGCGGCCACGTCGTGACTCGGCGTTGTGGCAGTTGTTGATTAAGCGAAGCGCGAGCCGCATGCGTTGTCTCTGTATGTGTGCACGTTTAAGGATAATCGCACTCATAACAATCAAACGCATCATCGGCGCCAACAGCGGCAACAATGCAAACAGCAAGTAAGAAATTCAAATATTGACGTGTGTGTGCGTGCGAGTGCCGCTCGAGGGGGGCACTCGCACTTCACACTGTGAATGTTTTCATGGCAAAGGCAGGGGAAAAGCTGCGCATGTGTGCGTGAGTGAAAATATTTTGAATTGAACACTTGATTTCTTGTTTTATACATGGCCCATACAAGTGCACACATATAAACGAAGCACCGTTCCGCAAAGCAAAAGGACACCAACGCAAGCCTGCTGCGCTATGAATTTTTAACAATCATTCACGCTTCATTTTGAATATCAATTTGCCTGCATGAATTTTAACATGAATTCACATGTGCTTTGTTATTGTATTTGCGTTGTTATTATGATTGAAATTGGCCGCTTGAATGCATTCGGGCTTAACAACGGCTGCTTAGTAGCACGAAGTGAAAATGGAAATGGGTGAAAATTCGCGCAGCTGTCAGAGACTGAAGCTGCAGCTGTAGAGATTTTACTAAAAAATGATGGAGGAGGATTTTTTACACTTATTATGATTTAAAAGAGCTTTCGATGTTTTCAAGGACGCTGCTGTATACTCAACGATTAAGTTAACATGGGTTAAAGGATGGAGGCTAAAGGAGGCTTTTATAAAGGCACATGGAGAACTTTGGGCTGGAAAGTAACTAAAATAATTATGAAATTATAAAAAATCATAAAAAATTATTTGTCTAGGTAGGAACAATATTATTTATTATTAAAAGTGTATTTATCTTTTTGAAAGAGTTATGCAATTCAAAAATATATTGTTACGAAAATCCAAGTTCGTTTTGATTGTGCTTGAAAATAAAACAACTTCATTTACTCAGCGCAAACGCAGTCAAAAATCAACAATTACTTTATTTACAAATTTACACTTGTTACTACTTTACACTACTACTATTGCATGTTTCCCCTTTGCTTGCTCAACACAGACTCGACTCCCTGCGCTGCACACTGCTGCTTTTATACTAGTTTTCTTATCGCGCCGAAGTTTCTTGCACATTCTAGTTGTACTCTCTATCTCGATTGTTCTAGCACAGCTCATCACCTTTCGCGAACCATCCTTGCCATAATTATAGCATGCCGGCCATACTTCAAAGTGCATGCCTAAAAGTATGCTATTCATGCATAGCACAGCACAGTGCCTCATCGCTACAATATTGAAATTTCAGTGCAGATTTGGGTCCAGATAAATGTAAAATATCTAGCAACATTTTTAGGAAATTAGAATAGTAAGTTATCAGCAGGGAAAGGATTTTATGGAAATTGCCTTTTTTGTTTGCTGCTAGATAGAGCATTTCTGATTGAAAATGAGCACGAATTAGGTCCTCCTGATTAGAAATATACCACTTTTATTTTGCCTTTTTTTGCCTTAAAAAGGCAGTTTGCCTTTTTCACCCATAAATGCCTTTTTTAGTGCCTATTTTACCTATAAATGCCACAAAATGCATTTTTCAAGATTTGTCGAGCGCTTTTTTATTTTTCTTTCGTTTTTAATATTTTCCACCTTTTGTTTCGCAAAAATACCTTGAAACTAAAAAAAAATTAAGTGGCAACATTGCAATTTCGTTCGATGTTTTTACATTGATTTGATCATTCCTAAGCCGTTATTTTTTGTTGTGCAGTGGAAAATTTAAAGAAAAAAACATGCCAAAATCAAAAAGTTCGGTTAGCTCAAAAATTTCCGCGCTGATAGCAGAGTTTGGTTGTGCTGAGAGAGGTGCTGAAATCCTTTCTTTTATTTATTTTTTTGTGATACAAGTACGGCTTTTATGCTTTTATATGAGAAGTTAAAATATGAATTTAAAATATGTGCCTACATTTCAATTAAAATATCTTAGTTTTAGTTCTTAACCTCTCTTTGAAAACCTTGATGTTCCTTTTCTTTTACAAAAAACGAGGTATAAATGTTGTATGTTGCATACGTCAGATGAAATAAAATTATTAAAAAATACATACCGTTTCCCTTTTTTTTTTAGATTTTCTAGTATTTTTTACTTATTTTTTAAATGCCTGTTTTTGCCTTTTTAACAGTTTTTAATGCCCTATTTTGCCTTTTAGGCAGTTTTTAGTGCCTTTTTCTGCCTTTTTGGCAGTTTTTAGTGCCTTTCCGTGCCTTTTTTGCTATTTTATTTTGCCTTTTTTATAGGTTTTTATGTCCTCAAAATCCTTTCCCTGGTTATCAGTTATTTGAATCAGTTAAAGAGGCAAACTACTTCATGAAGTCCATACCACATAATTCAAGAACATTGAATTCTTCCTGTGTGGTCAAACAACTCAAACTGAAATAAGTCTAGTTTTGACTTCGATAATCATTTCGTGAAGTCAATACCAGTCAATTCTGCTATCACTGACTTCCCCTTTGTGTTGCCAACTCAAACCGAACTAAACTTAGTTGTAGTGTCCGACCGAAACATCTTTTTTGGGCCGAAACCGAATTTCGTTTTTTTTAACCCTTTCCGACATGAAAATAAACCCGTTCTGTATGAATTGTATGGGCTGTAGTCCAATATATTGGACATTGTGACTGAAAGGGTTAATATTCGGCCGAAACCGAAACATTGTAGCTGAAATAAAAGTCACCATACAAGCATTTTTTTCAACAAACGAATTTTACATTAAGTAAATAAAGAACAAACAAACAAACATAACGTAAATAAATAAGTACTTATTTATAAAAACAATTTATTCATTTTTTAAAAACATAAACATGAAAAAATCACCCTTTCGTACCTTACTCGCTAATATTCAAAATTAAATAATCTAATATTATATGCTAAAAAAAAGTTAATTTACATTGGTGGCATCTAAATTAATCCTCCTTTCACTATATATCTGCTACACAATAAAATCTAAAAGAATGTTCTAGAAAGAATAAAGAATAATGAAATTTTGGCACGTGATCAAGGAGATTTGGGGTTTTAACATATTTACTTTTTAAATAAATTCTATATAAATTTTCAAGGATATAAAGGATTAAAAGAAAGGATCAAAGAACCTTTTTCATATCCTTTTTTTACAAATAAATAAAAAATTAATTTTATTTCAATGCTTGAGCCTTTCCTCTTTCATTTGATATACATATCGCCGTATTCTAACGAGGTTAAGTATTTTTTATATTTTTTTTATTTTTTATCCCCTTCAAAATTTTTAAGTCCTTTTAAAAGGACAAAGGATGTAGAAATTAAAAACTGAGTACGCAGTATTACTATGTTTGGTCTCTAGTTTCACGCCCATATGGATTATTTCCGGTGTGAAAAATTTTTTTAATTTTTGTCGCACGGTGTTATAATATCAGTGATTTCCCCTGTGACTGAACTAAGCCTAGTTCCGAATTCAAGTCATAACCAGTCAAGTCTAGTAATTTCCCATTTGTGTGATCAATTCAAAACTGATCTAACCCTAGTTTTGACTTCGATACTCACTTGAGCCAATTCTAGCACAACCGATTTTCCTTTTGTGTGGTCAACTCAACTCAAACTAACCTAAGCTTAGTTTCGACTACAATAAAAAATTACCTAAAAATGCTCTTTCCAGATTTTGATCTCAGACATTCTTCTCTAACCCTTTGCAGCTAAAAGTAAAATTCTTATTGTTGTGCTTTGGTTGATTTCGAGATTGAAGCCAACTGAACGCACTGACTCGTTGCTCACAACATTTGCTCGTCTTTATGCGCTGTTAATTACAGTAAATGACTTTGCATTCAGCCGCATTCGCAGCTTTACAAATTAAAAATAAACAAAACCACTCACACTCACACTGAAAAACACTTCACCCTTAAGCAAATTAAATCCTAGAAGAATTTCAAATATATACTTTTTTCGTAAAGTTTTTTTATATCTCTGTCTACGCTCGTCTGTCGGCGACCAATGGCCAGCGGCTGGCAGCGTGTGCGCGCCCCGTAGGCAAACAAACATTTGCACAAATTTGAAATTAAAATTCCTCAAGCGTGGCAAAAAGTTCAACTTATTCGCTGGCTGCGTTCATTTCTTATTGTTGTTGCTTTTGCTGGCGGCCGCAAGCAATGCGCCAGCGTACGCATAAATTAATTGCGGTTAGCCAGAACGCAGAAAGCAAAGAAGCCCGAATGAGAGGAAAAAGCGCGCGGCAGCATGCAAGCGCAGCGCATTTTCTTAGCTGCTTTGCGCGCTTTACGGGCTTTTGTTGCTGTTGCCCTTTAGCCAAAGTGCAATTTGTGCGTTGACAATATAGTAAAGTTTTCTGCAAAAAACTAAAAAGGGGCAAAATTCGAGAGAAGCGCAACGCGCTGTGAAAAGAAAACACAAACCAAAAAAAAGACCACACAATTAGAAAGTGCGATGGCAGAAGAAGCGAAGCCGTTGTTGCGGTTAGCCTGACGCCGGCCACTATGCAACATTATTGGGCCAACGCAACGCACTGAATGCTGTGGGCCATTTACAAAAAAAAAAAAAAAAAATTAAAAAAAATTTCAACAAAAGCAGAAAGTCATTAGTGCGCTGCAAGAAACTGTGGTGTCAAATGTTGATTTTGTTGGTGCATACTTCTAAAGGTCATAATTTGTGGCCGACGTGCTGGGAATGAGCTTAGGCGAATGTCAACGTGCTATGACATAAAGTCAAGAGTTAATTTTTTTTTTAATATTAGAGGTTATTGAAAGAAAAATAAGGAAGTTGGCGGTCTGCAGGTCTAAGCACAAGTCTGAGCTAATGTTCGATCTTTCGCGAAAAGCTGTATCTCGTATCGTAATCGGCTGCCAAGTCAGTTTAAGACGGTAAATGTGTTAGTTTGGGTTGTTTACTGCACGAAACGATGAATTTCAATTTAAAAAAAATCTAAAATTTAAATGACAAACGTTGGTATAGTTGTAACTTGTTTTATTTATAAGTTTTCTTAATAAAAAAGATTAACACAGATTAAGATTAAATGACCAAAATTGATTGGCAATTGTATAAAAAAAAAGAAATTAAAAAAAATTATGTAAATATTTCATCACATTTGCAAACTTTTTGTTTTATAGAGTTAGTCATTTTGCTTATTTGGTCAACTGGATTGATTCCAAATAAGAAATTTTCAGGCAAATTTGTATTAGAAGTCATTTCTAAATGAGGTAAATATTTGTTGTAGTTTAACTAGAATTAAATAAACTCCCTTAAAAAATCGTATTCAACATGAACAAGAAGTAAAGATTTACTGGTTCAACGGTGCGTATGAGTGATATTTTATTAATTAATCACTTATTCATCATGCACGCAGTTTGAAACTAGGTTTTCTCCTCTCAGTCCAAGACGAAACGACAAAGCGGCCCTTGAGGTGTTCCAGAGGAAGGTTCTTCGCAAATTTTGGACCATATTCGTAGTGGCGACGACTATCGAATCCAATTAAACGAGCTGTATGAACTGTTTATAGACATGGACGAGGCGCAGCGGCTGGCTTGGCCATGTCTCCTGGCGAAAAAGATGTTTGACATGGTAGTTGGAGGAAAAAGAAGAGGACTAGATGGAAGAACCACCGTCCTATTGTCTCTTGGTGTGACCAACTGGAGAAGGCATGCGCAAAGTAGAAACGCCTGGAGAGAACTTTTACGGGCAACCGTAATCCGGTAACGAATTCCAGTTAAGAATATAGTTTAAGTTACAAATTAGAATTTCTTCTAGGAAAACTTTAGTATTTTTAGAATTAAGTAAATATTAATTAGAGTTTTATTAACTAAAATCAAATAAAATATCATAAAAAATCATGTTCACATGAAGAAGCAGTAAAGCTCTACTGGTGCAACGGTGCGTATGAGTGATAATTTATTAATGTATCACGTATACATCACTCATAAACATTTTCTCTTTTCAATTTTTTTGAATGTTTGGGTTCACGCTACTAGACTTCTTTTGTGGTATGTTGGACATGGAAATTAGGTCAACTATTTTAGATATTTAAAAAAATTTAACTAGTACATAGTTTAAGGTATAATTTGGTCTCACTAATCTCACTCATCCTCAAATAGTAGATACATTTCTCTCAGTGTTAAATGTAAAAATGCACAAAAAATTGCACATTTGCGTTAATACAATTTGGCTTTTTTTTTACTTATTCGCCACAGTCGGTTCGGTCCTTTGATTTTTTGTTCGACTCATTGCTTTTGCAATAGTTTTGCGCTTTGGACAGCGCAATTCTTAAGAGTCTTCCTTGCGTTGGTCATTTGAGTTTGCGTGCGTTGTTAGTTTATGCTTTGGTGAATTTTTTCTATGCTCTGTCACTGGCATTTTTTTGCATTGCAAGCCGCATAAGGAGCAAAAGTTGCACTTTACAAAAGATCAAACAATTTATTTGTTTCTTTGGCATTTTTTACAGCATCACCGAGTTGTCTGCTTCTTTCTCCTTTTCTTTTTTTACTGCTGCTGTTGAAATGCGTTAATGTGCATTATGCACTTTGGTATTGTTGTCCTTTCCGTATCAGTTTGTGTGTGTGTGTGTGTGTGTGCTTAAGTGCGCATGAAAATGACGCCCAAAAATGCATAAAATTATGTTAGGGCGCTGCCACGTGTTCTGGCTGTGGCACTGTGCATTATTATTGTGGTTACTGTTTTTGTTGTTGTTGTTGCTATAATGGCCAGTGCAGCATTTGTGTAAAGCAAAACGCAGCATTGCCGTGCACTCTTTGTATGTGTGTGTGTATTTGTGTTGAAGTAGAATAACGCAATTGTGTATGTGTCTGTGTGAGTGTAGTGGCAAAAAGGGTTTGTTCTCATTAGTGCTGCGATTTTTTCCACTTTTTTTGCATTAAATTCTTTTTGTAAAAAGCTGCTTTGTTTTTGTATTTTTTTTGTTTGGCAGATAAAAAAAATAATAGGGCATTGTCATTGGCGTTGTTGGCCGTTGGAAAAGTTTTACATTCATTCTATGCTAACTTTGTGCTTTGTTATGCACACTAACAGCCAACGAAAACGGTATGCGGTGTGACTGTCGGTCGTTGCACACGTGAATGAGGTCGTGCGTCGAGTTGAAGGGTTAAAGTGAATAGTGGCAATTCGCCTCAACGACACTGCATTATTTTATTAAATTATAACAAACGTTGTGCGCTACTTTTTGCATCGCACACATACAAACATTATGTATGCCCAGCAAGAATTGTTGTGATGTGTTTTGTTAACACATAAAAGCTGAGCTAATGGTTCTCTCTGTGGTTGCGTGAAGTCATTGGTCTATGCGAACGAACCGAACACTTCAGACACTTTGAAAGACAAGATTGTTCGAACCATTAACAACATGCGGTACCCTTTGTCGAAGAGGTCGAAAATTGAACCTGGCGGTGGCCACATGGCATAAAAATCTGATATCTTTAATATCATCAAATCTATTTCTGTCATTTATAGCTTTCTAGTAAAGTAAATTTTCAGTTCAAAAATATGTAATTTAATTTTTTTGTAACTTAAAGTTCTACACCTCTCAGAAGCACTTTTTATACCCTCATTGGCAATTTTTAGATTATGTTTTTCATTATATCTAACTTATGAAAAATTATAAAAATAATTATTACAAAATTTTATTTATTAAATTTAATTCTTCCCCTACTTTTAAAAAATTATAAAAATAAAAAAATTATAAAAATAATTGTTATAAAATGTTGTCTATCAATTTCAAATTTTTCCCTAATCTCGCTGCTTTCTTTTGAGGAGTTCCATAGAAATCGCATTAGTTTAGTAGGAAAAGTGCTGAGACATATATATTTAATCAGTTGTTGTTGTTGTTCTAAAACCAAATAAAAGCTATTTGGTTTTTAATTAAAAGAAAAAATTTTATAAAATTCATATCGAAAATTGTTCTCAACCGAAAGCATTGAATGCATCTAAAACGTTTACTGGGTATAAATTGAACATAAACATTTATACATACACACATACACATGTGTATGCATGTCTGTACATATGTATGAGTTGCATATGCTTTCAACAAGCACAAGTTTTTTATCATTCACACACACACTGACACTCGGCTCGCTGTGTTTGTTGGAACAAATGAACGCACCGGCTGCGCAACGCTTCTGCGGCTGAGTGGCGCCACTCGTGTTGCAATGTTGCACGTAATTAGAACGAAGCGCACTCACTTCGTGCATTGTGCAATTTGCACATTGAACCCTAATGAGTTTAAACGAAACGAAACACAGGTCGCTTGTTTTTCCTTTGGCTCTTTGCACATTTCATTTTTTTTTTCAAATATAGTAAATTCTGATTTTTATAGCCTTTTGTAAATGTTTGCATATTTGCTGCTCTTATTTTATGAAATTTTCAGTTTTTCCTGCATAATAGAAATTATGCTAAAAGCATTTACAGAATAGTAAAAAAATGTGCAGCGAAAAATGGTGCAACGTTGTTTTGCATTAAAAAAAAAACAACACAAATTGACAGTTATTTGTGCGTTTGTCTTTTAGTTTGAGTGTTTATTTTCAACGTTGTCGCCGCAAGTAAACACACTTGCGTAATTTTTTTTGTTGTTGCATATTTAATGTAATTTTTGTTGCATTGCATTTTTGTCGTTGTGTTAAATTTGTCATTGTTTGTTGGATAATTTGAAAATGCAGTCAACCTGCAATGGCAACGATTTTAATTAATTTCTGTCAAAATAAACATTTTAATTGCATTTGTGCGGCAGCTCAAGTGATGCGCATAATTGCGTATGCATTTTTTTCCAGTGTGATGCATTCAAAGCGAAAAATGTTTGTCACCGGCGCACTTAATGCGATTGACTACAATTTTTGATGCTAAACGTGCGAAATTTATTGTGCGTGTGGTGTTTTATTTGTAGTTTTATGCATAAGTGGTGGGAGTAAAATTAAAATTAAAAAAACAATTAAAAAATTGTCACAACTAGTAAATTGTTAAAAAAATAAAATAAATAATGAACATGAATGAAAAGTTTTCATCTTTAAGATTCTTTCTTCCTGTTCTGAATGAAGTTCTGCTACATTTTATGACAAATCACTCTAAAACCTTAAAGGAATTTAATTATATATGATTATTTTAATAATTAGTTATTTAAGTAATGAGTACAAACATTTTTGCTCTGATTTAAAAATGCCTTTTGCATGCTAAACAGCAAAATATTTTCATAAAATTTGCATTAATCAGCTGCTAATTGTTTATGTATTTGTAAATTATATATTTACATACATAAATACAAAAAATGGCACATTGGCAAAATGCTTTGGGCTTAATTGTAATTTCAAAATTCCAATTGAAATATTTGGATTTTTTGGAGTGTAAAATTAATTTCTTTTCAATCAAATATTTAGCTGCAGAATTAAATGAAACTAGTTAAGGGGGGAACTACCTTTAGACACTTCAAAAGATCGATTTTTTTTTAATGTTTTAATCGATAGGTATATTGCCTTAGAATAACGTGTCAAAGTTTCAAAAGGTAATTCTCGAAATTGTGGAAGAGATGCATCCCGGAAATGACTGGCGCCGAGCTCGCCGAGCGCGCCGAGCAAACTTTAAACAGCATTTTCTCGAAACCATGTTTTTCAAAATTGTGTAAGTGATAATAAAATTACTAATGAACAGATTTTCATTATCTAGCATTCATTTTTAAGAGCATAAAAAATTTTTCTATCTAAACTAAAGATTTAAAAAACAAAACATTTTTAGACATTTTTTGACTGCATATATAACAAAATTTCTTGTGAAAATCCTAATTTTTTTTTGTGAAGCCTGTTTTAGAGGGTTAATTTTCGAATTTCGTAAAAATTTTAGTTCATCGACGATAGAAAACCCTCTCGAGTAAGAAAATGTTTGGTTTTTTTATTTCAGACTAAAATTGCGGCCAGCATCACTTACACAATTTACGATGTCAGCGGCGATATGACTTACAGAATCATTGAAAAATTTGTTAAATTTCTGTTTTCACTTTTACAAAAATGTTTTTTTTTACCTCAGACATCACTGTAAATATATATTATATTGATTTGAAAAGAACTTTTTTCATTTCCCTGTAAATCGACTGTAAAAATTACCTTTTTTTCGGCCTCTAAAGGTAGTTCCCCCCCTTAATTAGAATACATTTTTAAAACAAGGTTTCACTTGATAAGTGAGACTTGTGTAGTAACTCAGTAGAGATTAGACTCGATATTTGATAAAGTTTTACTCACTAGGCCCATGTTATAAAAAAGCTTACATGATTAAAGTATTGAAAACATACAAACACAAGAAGGTCCCTGATGCACCCATAATAACATTTATGATTTTCTAAAAATTCGAAAATGTTGCCCATTTTTAAGATTTATTTATAGATGTTGGACAATAACTATTATGAGGAAAAAAGGACTTTTTTCGTCATTTCGTAACTATTATTCGTGACAAATATTTTTTCTTTTGCCTAATAACTGTTATGAGAGAAAAATATTTTTTCCATTGTTCGGTAACGTTTATTTTTTGAAAAATATTTTTTCCGTCATCGCGTAACTGTTATGAGAGAAAAATATTTTTTACGTAACGTTTATGTTCGGAAAAATATTTTTTACGTTGCTCGGTAACGTTTATTTTCAAAAATATATTTTTTTATGTAAAAATAATTATTTCAAAATAATAATTATATGTAACAATTAAAATATTTGTTACAATGAAACAGTTATTTTCCAACTTTTTTCTAAAAACGTTATAACTGTTATGTCCCTGCTTTGCATTGATCAAAAAGTATTGGACACCTTTTGATACAAGTCAAAGCTTATATACGACTTGGCGACTTGGCTATCACAGAAGATTTCAATGAACTTAAGAATAAAGAATATCTCTGAGGTTTCTAAGAAGATTGCAGTCCTCATTTATAGCGAAGAACTGTGTCTAAAACAAACTTGTATCATCTGGTAACTTAAACCATTTAGACACATTAAGTTTATCACAGTGGAAAGCCGCATCTATCCCCTCGGCCATCTTTGAAGCTACTAAATAACTAAGTTTCATAGTAAGCAATAAACTGACTCTTCCTCCAACAACTCGAAAAAGTCTCTGGTTCTTTCTAATTTTTGTAGCTTTTGCAAGGCTCCAGGAAACGACACGTAAGAATTATGTAAAATGTAAAAAATAAATAAAATATATATGTACGTACATAAAACGGCAGTAATAGCAGATTTTGACATAGATTCCGGATCATATACAACAATGTGATCATTGATCAATTAGGTAATGAGATGCTTCAATATCAGATCTTTCTTTAGTCTGTTCTACTGATTGAATAAAGGATTCGTTGGTTGATTGGAGTGGCAATGCCTCGGCATTCAATTAGCGCGTGTGCATCATTTTTTTGCTAGAATTTTCAGTTCGTATTTTTATAGGTGGTAGACCCTTTAATGATTTGCTTCTTATGGCCACTTGAAGAGGTTTATGAAGGCAAGAAGCGAACCTAACGTGCATTTAATTATGCTTTGGAAATCGATGAACAATGGCTTTCACCTTCTTCTCGATAGAGCCAGAGAATGTGGATGATGAATTGAAAGATAAGCAATTATTTATCAACATACATAGATGTATTGAATGCGTCATAGCTCAATGAAATAATAAAAATATAAATATTTCCCCGAATATCTTTTTAGTAGATTAATTTAAATTTACAACAACAATATTTATGACTTGAGTACTGTGTGCCGCAAACCAAGTGAATAATTTATTCCATCGAAAAAAAATGCAAAAGTTTATATTTTCATTCCACAGCACAGTGATTCGACTCCATACAACCGCGGACAAAATTAGAAGGAGTGGTCTGTTCTTTATAAAATTTGGTATACCAGTTAAGCATGGTCTGCTGAATTGAAATCTCCATTTTGTTTTTCTTAAACTTTTGTAGTTTGGCAATGCCTGAGACTTAAATTTGCAAATTTCGTCATTTTTGGAGAGCTATAGCAACGAGTGTGTTGGCTAGATTTTTCAGATTTTACATTTAATCAGTGACGTCAACATTGATAATTGCAAAGAGTAACAGAGATTGTCTTCGGACCCTTTAGTTTTGCAATAAAAATGAAAATAATAGACGTATGTTTTGATTTTTTGCAGTTTTCTAAATTTTTCATGCTGACTGCATACTTTTAGGGATGAAACAAATACATTTTGTCGAAAAATAGGTGTTTAGACCACTTTTCAAATAGAATTATTTTCTGAGATCGGAAGATATCGGAGGATGTAATTACATTATCTGACAAAAGAAAGAATGCTGCTTAAAATAAAAAAAATCCAGGAACATACTTTCACATACTTTTTAGGTATTTTTCTCTAAGTTTTGCCAATTTTCAGATTTTGAATTTAGAAAAATATTTTGAATTAAAAGTGATGTAAAAGCAGCAGCTTTGCAAATTTTGAGAAAACATTAAAAGCGAAAATGGCCACATCATTCCTTAATCCATATTGAAAGGTTTAGCAACTTCTTGGTAAGCATGCAATTTTACAATTTTTTTACTCAATAGACTAAAAAACAGAAAATATGTGTTTAAATTTTTTGTGAAACAAGTTTCAACTTTGAGCCGCTTTTGCACACACACTAATTAATTTTTAGCACAGATTTTTTGGATTTTTTTAGTTGGAGTTTTTCCTTTCAAATGACATGAAAATCTTTAAATTCTGAGACTATACATTTTTTGAATTTTGTCTATGGAAGGAATCACTGTGCACAGCCCTAAAGTGGTTACTACTAACCACATAGAGCAGTGTACAAAATAATCAGCAGTGAGTGCGATAACTTTTTGCATTTAATGTGCAGCATTGAGTTGAAGTAAAAAAAAAAAACAACGACAATCGGCTAAAGACCAAAGAAATAAAAAATGAGAATAGCAAAAGAGGTCCACATCCGATAGCGGAGTATTGGCAATTGATTTGCTGTCTTCGAATCCATTAACCAAATGAATAACATTCGCCACGGGCAATGGACGAGCAAAAATCCAGTCAGACAACGCGCTATGCGGCGGGTTTGAGCATATTTGTTATACATATATGTTAAGTTTTTTTTTTTTATTTTTGTTGCGACTTATGGACAGTTAATAAAAGCAAAACGATGCGCCAGCTGCTTTTGAAGTTAACGATGTTGCATGTTGCTGCGGCTTTTTATGTGCTTACTTGCTGCTTGCCAAGAGATAGAGGTGATATTTGCCAAAGTGCTTTCGCGCACATCCACTCAAACACAAACACACACACACACACAGACAAGCATAATACACAAATGCGGCAATAGCGACGGGTGAGAGCGTGCGAACGAGAGAAAAAGAGAAAGAGCTATGGCGAGCGCGCGGCAATAAACAATATTTTATGGCCAAGTGCGCTAGTGATCGTTGCTGTTGGCTGTTTGCTGCTGCGGCCCATGTGTCCGTGTGTGTGTGTGTGTGCAAATAAAAAGCCAAAGAAATTGCTGGTGCCGCTAAAAGCAGCACTCAATCGAAAATGAAAATCCAGGGCGTTATGAGGCATGGCCGGCTGCAGCAAGGATTAAATGTGTCGCTGGCAGTGTCACGTTTGTTGCCGTTATGCTGCAGTCGCTTGCTGTGTTTGTGTTAGTGTGTGTGTGTGTCAGGCAGCTGCGCAACGACGGCAGCGGATGGATTACGCACTTGGCGCTCTTGGTCACAGCTGCCGCCATTTTCAATTTCAATATGCAATTTTTACAATTTTACAATTTTTACACTTTTTTTCGGTGTGTGTTTGCTTTGCAGTTGTATGCGCCACTTCTCGTATGCGCTTTGAGTTGTTAACTATTTGTGTGACTAAATAAAAATATTGAAACGAATCGCACTAAAAGGCGATACTCAAACACACCCCAGCTTTGGTATGTTTACTAGGCGGATGTTATTGTTGTTGTTGCTGTGAGGTGTGACCACACGTAACACCGTGCGACAAAAATTAAAAAAAATTTTCACACCGGAAAAAATCCATATGGGCGTGAAACTAGAGACCAAACATAGTAATACTGCGTACTCAATTTTTCATTTCTACATCCTTTGTCCTTTTAAAAAGAATTCAAAATTGTGAAGGGGATAAAAAATAAAAAAAATACTTAACCTAGTTAGAAAATGGCGATATGTATATCAAATGAAAGAGGAAAAGCTCAAGAATTTAAATAAAATTGATTTTTTATCCATTTTTAAAAAAAAGGATATGAAAAAAGTCCTTTGAAAATTTTAATCCTTTATATCCTTGAAAATTTATATAGAATTTTCTTGAAAAGTAAGTATGTTAAAACCCAAAATCTCCTTGATCACGTGTCAAAATTTCATTATTCTCGCTTCATTGATTTTGTATCTTTTTATTATTTAAAATATTGATACTCAAATAAATTAGAATTTTTGTACTTCATTAGAACTGCAGCTTCCGCCTTTTTTTAATAACTTTCGAACCAATAAAGTTAGAGTTAAGTTACATATCGCCATGTTCTAACTAGGTTAAGTATTTTTTATTTTTTTTTATTTTTTATCCCCTTCAAAATTTTGAAGTTCTTTTAAAAGGACAATGGATGTAGAAATGAAAAATTGAGTACGCAGTATTACTATGTTTGGTCTCTAGTTTCACGCACATATGGATTTTTTCCGGTGTAAAATATGCTGTTGCACGGTGTAATATACAAAACGGCTTAGCTGTGGCAAAATAAAAACAAAAAGAAAAAATGAAAATAAAAATAAAGACTGCACAAGCCCACTCAACATATCGAGTGAGTGTAATGCAAGTTAAAAATTTAAAAAATTGCACTAACCATTTGGCAGCGGCGAGTACGAGTACGAGTCCACCTGTAGGTATGGCATGCTTTTAGGCGCTTCATTTCATGGCATAATTATACGTTTTTCGCACATTTTAAATGAAGCAATTTAAATTCCTTTGGGAGCCACCTTGTCGGTCGTCACATTGCGCGCTTTTTCCGCTTTTTACGCACTCGCCGCTGCCTCTCTGCGGAATTTATGGCTTCATTTTATTTGCAAGTTTTTTCGTTGCGGCTATCGGTGTGCGGCTTATTTGTATACATGTAGGTGTGTGCGATTTAAGTTGTGCGCATTTGTGTGCGTGCGTGCGAGAATGCGGTTTATTTTAATTTCATTCGCTGTGTGCGTGAATTTGGTTGTTCATCGGTTTACCAGAATAATGCAATTTTATTTGTTGTTGTTGCAAATTACCCTTTCGTTTGACGTGGTGGCGACAGTTTCACACACACACACACACACACAAATTTACATATACATAGGCACATGTTTGTGTGCTTTATTTATGCACATTGGCGAGTGCATTAATTTTCATGTGGCCACTAATTGTCATTACTCTGCGTGTCTTTGTGCATGCGTTAACGCGAATTGTGTCCGTGTGTGTGTGTGTGTGTGTGTTTGTGAACGCCCGCTGATAGCTTTCGCACACTGGCGCTCATATTTATGCGCGGCTTTGTGTGCGTGTGCGTGTGTAGCTCGGCAAAATGGCAACAAATAAAGTGATTTTACTATGATTTGCACTTTGAATGGCATTTAAGATTTTTTTTTTGGTTTTTGAAGCCTGATTTCCCCAGCCAATTGTGCGGAAAATCACAACGACAATGCAAGGTTCGCTTTTGGTCTTCGGATTATTGTTTAATTATTAAAAAATCGCTTTGAGTTTTAGCCACTTTTCATACAGAATTTAACTTAAGCTTTGTAAAATATATTCATAGCTTTTTTAATGACTTTAATATTATTTACTCATTAAAAGTTTAAATTTTTTGTGCACTCAGGAGATGGTTTTACAAACAAACCAAACGCATAACTTGTGTTACAAAAATGATGGGGGTTTTTTAGAACAAACGTTTGCTGATTCTGTTAAAATCAATTTCCTTGTCAAATGTTTAATGCAATTTAATGCCTTTGACGCATTATCTACATAAATTGATAATCCAAATACAACAAATAAACTGCAATTTGTGCAATCAGCTCAAGTAATCAACACTGATAAGCAGCAATAATTTTAGCTTTTAATACTGATTTGCCATTTCCGATGATGAATGAAATATTCCAACGAATTAGCGCCATGCAGAAAACAGATAAAATCCATGTTTTATAATGAAATCTTTTCATTAGGTACTGGCGAGGCCATTGGTTTCGTAAGTGTTATGGCAATGAACGAAGTAATCTTTATGCTTCAATAGAATAAGCGGAGAGAGTGGGGACTACACAACTTTTGAACCCGATACCCTTTGAACTCCATTTGCCATGAATAATTTTTGAAACAAACAGGTATTTGGGGAGTTGGAACCTCCCAAAAAACTCAACCCTTGGCTTCCCTCATATCTATCCATATATTTAGTCAGATTAATTTGCAACTACATATGTTGTTTTCTCATATTTAAGTCTTATAAAACACCTACTAAGTATTAGATACAGTCTGTCCAACAACACAAAGCGTACGATAGTTCATCGTTGAAGCCAACATATAGCTATCTCTTTTGCACTTTGCAATTAAAAAACCGGATCTCAACTCCAGTTTTATTACCACAAACTTATGAATTTAGGCAATTAATTTCTCAAGAGAGAGAAAGTTTTTCGCAAGAATTTTGGTCCTCTACGAGTGGACAACTCTCGATTATTTTCTCTAACAATGAACTGCTTAAGCTTTAGCGCGACATTGACATTTTTCAGCGAATTAGCACTCAGCTTCTGCGCTGGCTGGGGCATGTCGTCGAGATGGACAGCGACACTCCAACGAAAAATGTGTTCGAAACAAAGTCGAAGGAAGGAGACGTATAGAGAGAACGTGTCTCCGGCGCTCCGTGACTTTCTCCTAAATCTTAAAAAAAAGCTGAAATTTACTCCCAAAAATTAAAAAAATTTTCTTAAATGTTTTTTATAACTTTTGTCATTAAAAGTAGGGAATTAAATTTCTCTTAAAAAAAATGAATATATAGTTTTCTTTTATTGCAGCCTTTTTTATGTATTCAGCTTCAGCTTAAAAGCAACTTAACTCAAATAAAACATATAAAAAATGGATTTTGTAAACTTCCTTCAATCAATGCACAAATTATAAATTTTGAAGCATACAATTTAATTTAATTAAATTAAATTAAATTAAATTAAATTACACACTTTAGCTTTCAATATTCAAGGCTTCATTGCCACTAATGATGTCAAATGTGTCACCATCAAAATCTCCTAAACTTTCTTTTAAACAATTCTTCCTCGCAAAAATTATCCTAAAAGGCCAAGAATCTTGTAAATCTAGGAGCAGATCTCTTGATCTGAAAACTCTGACCGCGTCCGCTTTATATACGAGACTGGAGAAGGCGCGCCCTAAGCAGAGATGCCTGGAGAGCTGTCATGCGCCAAGTTCAAACCCAGCAACGGGTTATTAACCCTTTCGCTATTTTGTTGCCATATGGCAACATGCTACTTTGTGGACGTCTACATCCTCTATGGTTTCAAGAATACATTTTTTGTTGGTCCTTAGAATAGTTTGAAGTTTTAGGAAAAATAAGAAATTAATAAACTGAATATTTAAGTTTAAAGAAGAGAAGTATACACGTTTTTGTAATGGTATATCTTGATATAGTAAAGGAAGAAGAAGCAGAAAAATTAGATAACATTTTAAATTGACGTTTTCTTTCAATTTAGATATTTTTTTTTTAATTTTGGCTGAAGTAAATGAAGAAATATTCACATTTTCGTTATGCGTAAAAAGTTTTATGTGTGAGTAATTATTACAGCCACAACGATGTGGTAGCTGTCATAGAAAAACACTCTAAAATACAGGGTCCGAGTATAAAAATTAAAAAATTTCTTATGGAATGTTGCTAAATGCGAAAAATTTAAAATTTTAACTTTCCCCAGTAAAAATCTGTAGCGAAAGGGTTAAGGCCAACTAAGTAAGTTTTAAGTTTCTCTACAAAAAAATTCATAAAGTAATCCTTTCTAGACAGTAATTTTCTTTCAGTTCATCTTTAAAAGTCAACAGTAGAGTTTCAAAATAAAATAACTAAAAATCATTTAGTAAGACTCAAATTTATAATCATTTGAGAAGAATTTCAATTACTCAACAGCGGAAAACGATCGCCAATGATTCGCTCTAATTGCCACAGCAATTAGGCATTCTAAATAATTTCAAAGCATTACAATAATATAAAATATTATATGTTCACTGATGTATTTGGCACTCGAATGGCATTCATGGCGTTCGTTGTTCGGCAATTCAATTTTTATTAAAGCATTCGAACGGTGCGTTATTATAAATAAAATGGCGCATACAAAAGCAATATTATTATTTCACCGCGCTGTGTTATTTATGGTTATTTGTGGCGGTTGTACATTTTCCATCATAATTAAACAACAATAATATTTTGCACAAATGACAACCGCCGAACACGGACGCACAGCTGGATGCGAGTGCGGTGTGGCGTGCAATAAATTAGAAAATGTTGGCAACTATTTATTTTGTTAAGTGCTTTTTGCAATGCAATTTTTTTGTCGCTTCTGCTCAAATTTCAAACTGATTTGAATGCGAATATCAATTCGTGCCATATATTTGTATGAAATTGGCCAAATCGAACGATTTTTGTTATGGTGCGAGTTGGTGGAAAATTATTTTTGGAAAATATTTATTTGAATGAGGGAAATTACAACATGGAGCAATTCCATACAGCAAGCAACAAAGGCCAGTGTGTCCATTTAAATATAATTAAATGTGTGAGTGAGGTTGTGGCTGTGGTAGTGTGCAACAAGAATTCACTTTCGAGTTCATATGTAAACAAAATCATTATAGATGTTGAAGCTTAGTGAATTCTGAGGCTGACTTTGTTGATACTAAATAAACTTGAACTATTTAGTGGGGGGCCCAAGAACTTTCTTGGCCCGGGGTGCGGCAAGCAATGTTGAGTGTCTGACTGAGTTTAACTTGGCGCGATCTGTCTTAGTTCCAAAGTATCCAAACTGTTGCCAGATCAGGAGATTTCCTCCTAAACTTAGGAGATTCTTGGCCTTTTAGTAGAATTTTCAGGAGGTAGAATTGTTTAGGACAAAGTTAAGGAGATTTTGATGGTGTTATATTTGACATAATTAGTGGCACTGAAGCCTTGAATATTGAAAGCTAAAGTGTCTAATTTAATTTACTTAAATTTTAAATTATTAAATTAAATTAAATTATTATTTATTAATTATAATTAATTAATAATTGTTTATATTATATTAATTATATTAATAGTAATTATAATAAATATAATTATTTAATTATTAAATAAATTAAATTGTATGCTTTAAAGTGTATAATTTATGCAATGAATGAAGGAAGTTTACAAAAGCAAATTTCATACCGATCTAATTTTTTATATTTTTAGTTTGTGTTAAGCTGAAGCTGAATGAATAAAAATGCTGGAATAATATAACAAAATATTTTTTTTTATGTGAAATTTAATTCCTTAGTTTATAATGACAAAAGGTATAAAAAAAATGTTAGGAAATTTTTTTAAATTTTTGGGAGGAAATTTAATTTTTTTTTTAAGATTTGGCAACACTGCACAGTGATTCGACTCCATACAACCGCGGGACAAAATTAGAAGGAGTGGTCCGTTCTTCATTAAATTTGGTATACTAGTTAATCATGGTCTGCTGAATTGAAATCTCCATTTTGTTTTTCTTAAACTTTTGTAGTTTGGCAATGTCTGAGACTTAAATTTGCAATTTTTGTAATTTTTGGTAAGCTATAGCAACGAGTGTGTTGGCTAGATTTTTCAGATTTTACATTTAATCGGTAACGTCAACATTGATAATTGCAAAGAGTAACATAAATTATCTAAGGACCCTTTAGTTTTGCAATAAAAACGATAATAATAGACGTATGTTTTGTTTTTTGCAGTTTTCTCAATTTTTCATGCTGATTGCATACTTTTAGGGATAAAAATAATAAATTTTGTCGAAAAATAGGTGTTTAGACCACTTTTCAAATTGAATTATTTTCTGAGATCGGAAGATATCGGAGGATGTAATTACATTATCCGACAAAGAAAGAATGCTTCTTAAAATAAAAAAAAATCCAGGAACATACTTTCACATACTTTTTAGATATTTTCCTCTAAGTTTTGCCAATTTTCAGATTTTTAATTTAGAAAAATATTTTGAATTAAAAGTGATGTAAAAGCCTCAGCTTTGCAAATTTTGAGAAAACATTAAAAGCGAAAATGGCGACATCATTTCGTAATCTATATTGAAAGTTTTAGTAACTTCTTGCTAACCATGTATTTGTAAAATTTTGTTTACTCAATAGATTAAAAAACAGAAAATATGTGTTTACATTTGTTTGTGAAAAAAGTTTCAACTTTGAGCCGCTTTTGCACACACACTAATTAATTTTTTGCACAGATTTTTTGGATTTTCTTAGTTGGAGTTTTACCTTTCAAATGACATCAAAATCATTAAATTCTGAGAGGATACATTTTTTGAATTTTGTCTATGGAACGAATCACTGTGCACTGGTTCAATCCAAGCTGTTGCACAGACTCCTAGTGGTACCAATCGTCTGTCCAGAATTATTCAAACCCAAGGCCACAAAATCTGGGCCGTGCACAGGGTTTGGCACCCACCAAGTAATATCAGCTTTCAGTGAAGGGCTATAAAATAAGCTAACTTGTACCAGGACTGCCTCCAATAGCGATCAAGTTTACAGCGAGCTAATGGCTTAACTAAGTACTTCAACTCACAAACGAGAATGACAGATCAAGAGCGGAAATAGCTCCGCAAAACTTTTGATACCTATTGTCTATCAATCATTTCTTTCATATCGTTCATTTTATTAGGGAACAGAATGGTAATTCAACTATAACGAAAAAGTTCTTTAAAGTGTTAACAAACATGTTGCCACTATTCTTTCTATATGTATTTGTCTTTCAAGTTTTTCTTTCATGTGCAAAAAATGCTGCGACACAGTGTATGAGCGTTGTTGTTGCCATGGGAAAATTTTTGATGAATTTCTGCATACATTAGTTATTAGTTGGAATTTTATTTTATTTGCATTTGCTGGCAATTTGCTTGATTTCGGCTCATTTATCGTTGTGTGCGGCTCGGCTTGTTGGTGCGTGAGCAGTGTTGCTGCTGTTGTTGTTGTTGTTTTAAGGCTATTTGCAGCAGCAATGCTGCGCCACGGCTTGATTGGTACCGGCGGGCGGTGCGGTTGATTGGACGCTGGGCAGTTGAAATTTAGCAACCGATTTTAATTGCGATTTCAATAATTGCGGATTTAGCTGCGCAAATATTTACCTTGCACTCGCACACAACAACACAAATCAAATTGACATGCAGCGAGTGGCGCGCAACGAGTGAATGCGACGCTGCAGTAATTTGGGCAACAATGCGGCGCTCAGCGGTCGAGGGGGCGCAAGTGTTGCTTTGGTTAGTTGGTGCTGCCCGTGGCCTATGACATTCGATGTCGGCTTAATAAATCATTTGCATGCACCCATACACACACACACGTATTCCAACACAAACACGCCGCCATGTAAATAGGCTGCTCGAATGTTTCACGTGTGTGCGTGTGTGTGTGTTTATTTTGGGCATTTAACATTTAACTGCAGGTGTTTTGTTTGTTTTGCTTGCACAGTGGGCTGAATAATGTGGCCAATTGAGTTGAGTGTCTTGTTGCGATTTGTTATTGTTGGCCTAATGTCGCTGACAGGATTGTGATTGTTTGACGCTCTTCGATTGAATGTTTGACAAATTGGTATTTTAATTAAAATTAAAACAAAAACAAAATGGCGCATACAATTTCAAGGGTCTTTGCTGTGACAGTTTCGTTCATTTGATATTTTCAGAAATATTTTTTTTTTATGTATTAATGTCAGTCCAATGTTAAACAACAACAATAAAGGAGTGTAGTGTTAATGTTGTTGCAAGCGTACAGCTGGCCTGCCGCCATCTGCAAAATGTCCTTTGAAATAAAACGCCTCTGCGTATTGTGAAAATATTTGCTCAACACTTGGCACTGCAGGCGTAAAGGTTGCAGCTGAATATTGCGACGCTGGCTGTTGGTTTGTTACGCACAGCGACTGCTCGGCCGGTAATGAGCGCTGCTCTTTGGCCATGGATCGGCGCATTCGATGACAGTCGGCTGAGTGCCGAGTGCCGTCAAACAGGTTTTCCAAAGTTTTTATTTACACTATGACTTGCTGCGCTAACAAAGGACACTGCCGCGAAAAGGATATCGATACCTTTGCTATAAAATGTGCTATTTTTTTGTTAGTTGTTCGACAGCAAGGATTACACAATTTTGTATTTCGAGCCTTTTTTACAGACTGAATTGTTTTACTCTACTGTCACAACCGCTACTACTTACTTGCTCAAAGGCACTGCTAGACTATCGAAGCACACTGCGCGGCTTAACCCTGCATTACTATCGTCTATTACACTAACGCCATTACTAACTATGGGTGTAATCCACCCACAACTTTTGATTATCCGTTTCACTTATCCATTGAGGTAAAATAAACAAAAATCAAATTATTTCATAATCAGAACATCATAACATGTAAAAACAAAAATAAATTAATTAATTTTGTTAATTCATTTATTTAATATAAACATTTGTTTATGTGCATCTCATTTCAAGAAAAAAAAAATATGAAATAAAAAGTTGTATTGGGACAACTAGCCACAACTTGCACAATCTTTAAACTATGTTTCTTGGGCTTAGTTATTTAGAAAGCTAAAAAAATAAGTAATAAATAATTATTTAATAATTTTTTTCGGACCGAGGTAAAATTTTGCGTAAAAACTCAAACAAAAATCAACAATATACCTGCTACTTTTTAAGGTTATCAAACATGTCGTCATAGCTTGTGTTCATTTCTGGCAATGTTGAATTGATTGATTCATAGCAACAGGCGCAGAGTGGGTTACTGTAGATTTTGCAACATAAATTTCACATTTTCAGCATATTGTTTTTGTTTTTCTATCTTTTTCTAGCTACATATAGTGACTTATTTTTAGTTGTGTCGAGAAGTTTGATGCTATTTGATAGCTGCAGCTCAATGCAAAAGAGTCCTGATTCAAATTGTGAAACTTTTGACGAAATAAATCTTTGTTTGAGTTAATTCTAAGTAAAGTTGTGACAATTTTATTTGATTTTTTTTGTTATTTTTTTATTTTATTATATGTAGGATAACAATAAATTATTATCTTACAGCTAAAAAAAAGCACTAGCTGCCAGGGCTATGGGCTCTTATATTTTATATTTTTAAATAAATTAATTAATTTCGTATTTTGGAAATTTTTTTTTGCGACTGTTTAATTGTCATTTATAATTTATTAATTTTTAAAAAATTGTCCTGACATGCAAAATGATCAGCAAAATTTACATAACTTAAAATAATTCGGTAATTATTAAATTAAAATATCATCAAAAAAGTCATAAAAAAATCTATATTTTACTAAGAAATTGAATTCACAGGGTGGATTCCACCCTAACGGTAGTAATGCAGGGTTAAGGCATTGCAGGGTAAGTCTGCGCTGGGTTCCTGGAAATAGCAACATCGAAGTGATTGGGCAAGCGAATGAATTAACCCAAGCAGTGCCATCAATGTCAACGAGGTGTTGTCATCGTTCTCTGCTTTGGTGCACAAAATAGGGAAGTGGCTAAGGCTCGGTGAACCAGGTGCGATTGCAGGATTGCACACATCCTGTGGCCAATATTGGACATGAGAAGAACTAAGAGCTTTCTGGTAATCACAGGTCACTGAAGGTCACGAAGATTTAGGCAGAAACTGCGAAAATGAGAGTGCAATAGGTTCAATCGACCATCTGCTATGCTCCGGAATCTTGGGGCCATGTTCTTCGGTCAACTCATGTATAAAGCCAATGCACAGATTATTGATTTAAATTTTCTCATCAAGAACAAATGGTCTCAAAAAGATCTCGTCTGAATCTACAGGGAATTTAACAGATAGAAAAGGACACCGGATCCAAAATTAAGTGAATCACAATGGACCCAACCCATGAACCCCAACCCCAACCCATGAACCCCGACCCCAACTCGGAGACCCTCCGAGTGAAAGTGCATGTCATACACAACCCTACTGGAACCCAACTTATCCTAGTCGGTAGTAACTGACACTATTTTGAGAAAGCAAAGAGATCTTGGGCAGATGAATATATCTGTGACAAACCTGGTACTGTACATATGGAACTGAATATAATTGGGAAAGTAGGTTGTAGTGGCTGCCTCTGTATGATACACTGAGACACACTTAGGCCTCTATATGGGCCTGTTGTGATACCAAAAATTCCAACCGTTTAAAATGTGTATGGAATATTGTTTTCTCAACATGTGTTACAACAAACATTTGAAAACGATGGGAGAAGAGGGAGAGGACCTGCAGTTTAACACCGAATTCGAACGGCGGTTTTTGGCAATTTGTCTTTCACACTTGGAGGTTTTGTCATTCTTGTAATTCTCATCTGCTTTATGTGGATAGCGATTGAAGTAGACGAGTGTTTCACCAGCCCGAACTAGGAATCGAACCCAGGGCCTCTGGTATGAGGAGCCAGCGCGCTAACCGCTGAACTATCGAGGCCGGCCAACTGTACATATTAACTTTACTACAAAAGTGCTACGAAACACTGTTGAATTGGTAAACATGGTGAAAGACTATGTTCTCCATACAATGTTTCTTATTGGAAAGAAGTTGAAAGAAGTTTAAAAAGAAGTTGAATCTAGGATTCTTCTACTACTTCAATGCTTGTGTTCAAACTGAAGAACATTAATATCCTTGATACACATAGCATTCTTGTACTATGAAGAATACTACAATGAAAGCTCTTAGTACTAAAAAAAAATTGTATTAGCATAGTGGTAGACATATGGTTTTTGTACTACGTAGTACATTTTGACAAATGTGAAACGAATTTTGAAAACATTTTAAATATTTTTTGGGATTTTGTCTTCATTCCTGCAGTATAATTGTGAAACTGTGAGTTTACTCTATGTTTTTGATAAAAAGCTTTAAGCTTTAAAGTATGTTCAGCTGTATCTGTTTGTAGTAAACTGGTATTCTACCAGAGTTTTGTTCTACTTATATGTAGTACAAAAAGAAAAAAAATTAAAATTTTTTAATTTAAATTTTACGTTTTAGGCTTCTATGTGTTATATTAGCAACATTCCATGACATTTTTTAATTTTTATACTCGGACCCTGTATTTTAGAGTGTTTTTCTATGAGAGCAACCACATCGTTGTGGCTGTAATAATTACTTAAACATACAACTTTTTACGCATAACGAAAATTTGAATATTTCTTCATTTACTTCAGCCAAAATTAAAAAAAAAAAATTATCTAAATTGAAAGAAAACGTCAAATTAAAAAGTTTTCTAATTTTTTCTGCTTCTTCTTCCTTTACTATGTCAAGATATACCATTAAAAACACGTGTATACTTTTCTTCTTTAAACTTAAATATTCAGTTTATTAATTTCGTATTTTTCCTAAAACTTCAAACTATTCTAAAGACCAACAAAAAAATGTATTCTTGCAACCGCAGAGGATGCAGACGTCCACAAAAGGCATGTTGCCATATGGCAACAAAATAGCGAAAGGGTTAAACAAAATGTCAAAAAACCGGTGACAGACATTGGTTTTTGTATTATAATAATATTTTTTACTGGACATCTGTCACGTCTATAATACATATATTTTTTTCTTATCCAGCAAATCTGGATGCCACTCAAACCGATTCTAGCCTAAGTAAACATTTGAAACATAAAATTCTACCAATAATTTTGGGATCCTCTTATTTTGTCCTTTGACCGTTTTGCTCTTTGACCTTTTTGACCTTTACTTAGCGTAAAAAAGTGACAAATTGCCGAACAGAAGCGGCTAAGCTAACTTGCCTTTCAGTGGCGCACGCAAGGGTACTTTTGGGGTTTTGAGCTGTCTAAAAATATTTTAATATTTGTTACATTGCAGGCAGCAAATATGATTTCTAATACTATTGGGCTCAAAATTTCGGTACGGAATTTCGCTCATATGAAATCATGTGTGCGCCACTGGTGAACAGATTTTGTCAAGTCCACCAACCACAGCGTCCATTTTAATTTCAGCGACATCCGCAACATACACAACGCATATTTCGCATAGTTGCCGGACGCTGGCATTCACATATTTTATGCGCTGACAAAATGTCAACGGTCTGGCACATCGTTTTTTAGGCTTTGATAAAAATTTCATATTTCTCGCCACACCAAAAATCAACAAAGTGAGAACAAAGTCCTTTGAATCATTGCATTACACATGCAAGGACAAAGGCCTTTTGTCGAGGGTGTGCCGGAAGGAATTAATGGAAAGCGCGCTCAGCATCAACAAATTTTTCAACTGCGGCAATTTTTCATATGAACACAAAACAGCTCGCGCGGTGCCGCAGCTCAGCCACAACCCATAAAGTAGCTGCAGCACAAACCACACGCATAACCAGCACACCCGCACACTCGCACAACACGTACGGCTTACCGCGCCACCAAATCGCTTTTGGTGGTTCTGTTCTTTTTGTTTTTGTTGTGGTAGTGAAAATATTATATGGTTTTTTTTTTTGTTTTTCGCCGCTTGTTTTGGCACTCCTCTAAATTAGTGTATCAACGTGAATTCGGCTGAAATGGATTGGCGGAAGCGAGCGACAAGTGGCGGGCAACATGTGCGCCACGTAGCAATTTGCTGTCGGGGGTAGCCGTCTGTTGATTGTTGGCATATGTGGCACTGTTTACTGGTTTTGTTAGTGTTGTTTGTTATTGACTTTGTTTGTTGTTGGCGCCGTTAGCGGCTTTGAGGTGAATAGGCGAATGGAATGTGGTTGGAATTTTGTAATATTTTTGTTATTTTTTGTTTTGTTGTTTTTGTTATATTTTTGGCACACAAATGTGACAACAAAGGTTACACTTTTATAGAGAAAATGAATATTTTAGTATGTAAAATATTTAAAGTAGTTGTAGAGGATGTGGAGTTAAGAAGAAGTCGAAATAAAGTACACCGCAGTGAAGGTTTGGTAGTGAGTAAATGAAGGATGTTTCTTTGAGAGGTGACACAGCGAAAAATCTAATATTTTCAAAGACATCTGTTGAAGATCCAATTAGTGTCTTCTTTGAAGTAGAAGCAGAAAGATCATCACTTCCTGGAGAATGTGTTTGATGATGATGATCCAATGGTGGGCAGGAGGGCTACAACCCTTCCATAGCACTCAGTTCATTTGGGCCATTGCACAGTGATTCGTTCCATAGACAAAATTCAAAAAAATTATAGTCTCAGAATTTAACGATTTTGATGTGATTTGAAAGGTAAATCTCCAACTAAGAAAACTCCTAAAAATCTGTGCGAAAAAATAATTAGTACAAGTGCAAGAGCTGCTCAAAGTCGGAACTTTTTTCACAAAAAATTTTAAACACATACTCGTATTTTCTGTTTTTTAGTCTATTGAGTAAAAAAATTTCAAAATACATGGTTACCAAGTTAATACTTTCAATATAGATTAAGAAATGATGTGGCCATTTTCGCTTTTAATGTTTTCTCAAAATTTACAAAGCTGAGGCTTTTACATCACTTTTAATTTAAAATATTTTTCTAAATTAAAAATCTGAAAATTGGCAAAACTTAGAGAAAAATACCTAACAAGTATGTGAAAGTATGTTCCTGGATTTTTTTTATTTTAAGTAGCATTCTTTCTTTGTCGGATAATGTAATTACATCCTCCGATATCTTCCGATCTCAGAAAATAATCCAATTTGAAAAGTGGTCTAAACACCTATTTTTCGACAAAATTTATTTTTTTTCATCCCTAAAAGTATGCAATCAGCATGAAAAATTGAGAAAACTGCATAAATGCAAAACACGTCTATTATTATCGTTTTTATTACAAAACCAGAGGGTCCTAAGACAATTTCTGTTACTCTTTGCAATTATCAATGTTGACGTTACCGATTAAATGTAAAATGTGAAAAATCTAGCCAACGCACTCGTTGCTATAGCTCACCAAAAATGACGAAAATTGCAAATTTAAGTCTCAGACATTGCCAAACTACAAAAGTTTAAGAAAAACAAAATGGAGATTTCAATTCAGCAGACCATGATTTACTTGTATACCAAATTTTATGAAGAACGGACCACTCCTTCTAATTTTGTCCCGCGGTTGTATGAAGTCGAATCACTGTGCATTGTACTATGCCCATGGAGGAAGGCAGAATAAGGGGAAGGATAGGGGAAGAGAGTGATACTACATATTTCACCCGTTTTTATTAATTAAATGTGTGCGCAACACTGTTTTAATTCCAACATGTGTTACAACATACATTTTAAGCGGATGGGGGAAAGTGGCGGAGGGGTTCTACAGCGATAGAAGTAGACGAGTGTTTCACCGCCCGAGCTAGGATTCGAACCTAGGGCCTCGGTATGAGAGAATGAAAATGTGTTTAATTGGCACAAGGATTAATATGGTTTGGATGGATTGATATGATTGCTATGATATGGCACAAAAAAGTATGTTTTTTATATTTCAGCGAAATTATTATACATACAGATTTTAGGGGGCGATGACAGTTACAAAATGGTTCCATACGATTTGATGCTGGTTACGCCATCTTTTGTAAACCCCTCGAAACTTATTTTTAGCCTCCAATGGTTTAGCTGTCAAGCTTTAATTTAAGCTATGATTAATTTTAAATATTATGTGTTTAAGTAAATTTCAGTTTCAATTTCCCAATGATCCGATTACAAAATTGTACATCATGTTTTTTTGTATCTCTGTGTGTTTGTGTGTAACTTCACTGTGAGCTTTTGAACTTGCAACACCTTCCCGCAATTGAATATGTTAAAACACACACACACACACAAACACAAAATTACACACACACACACAAACCTATGGTTAGCGATAACTAAAACATCAGGCAATGCATTGTTTTTGTATGCAACTTATGCGGCTTAAAGCGCAGCAATTTAGTAAAGTGTGACTTAGTGCGCGAGATTGAATGCCAAGCAATTGTTTTAATTTAAATGTAGTTTTTTTTGCTTCTGTTGCAAATTAAAATTTTTATTGCCATGTCCGTATTAATGCAATTTTGCATACAATATTCATTTTTATTTACATTTTAATGCCAATATGAATTTTTACTTAATTTTTTTTCACTACGTTTTCATTTTTAGAATTTCAATACAGTAAAGTAGGTGAGTATATTTTTTTATGAAATAGCGGAAATTGTTTGGCATTTGCTAGTGAGGTGGCAATACTGCCATGAAATGTGCTGACAATTTAATTTCAATTTCCCATGAACATTTTTTCATATGACCTGACATTTAAATTAATTTTATGACAGGCGTTGCGGCCACTTTTAGTGCAGACTTGCCGTGTTGCATAAAAGTGGGCCTAAAGTTATTTGTGGGCATATAAAAATTGGTGTTTGAGGTTTGTCTATATTATATTTTCGGTTTGTAGGTTGTAATGTGTGTGTGTGTGTGTGTGTGTGTGAGTTTGTTTGTCACACAAATTGTTAATTAATATTAAAAAGTTGTGAAGCGTGAAGAAAACAGGAATTGGTTTTAAATGACAAATTAAACGGATTTGCTGTGTCGTTGCTGGAGTTTTGAACTCATACTGAGGCTTGCAAAATATTAAAAAAACACATACTAGCAAATTTCAACAACCACCATTTGAGAGTATTGAACTATGTCTCTGAGGCAAAAATGCATTAAAACTAAATAAGTTGGTAGCTGTTTGGGACCCCACTGAGTCTATATGTAGCCCACTCGGCTAGCCAGTTTAACCGAATTAAATTAATATAAAATATGAAATTAATTTCAGTGGAATTATAAAGAAATTCATTATTTTCCAATAGATAGCTTAAGAAATCTGTATCTTGCGTTGTATAAGTGCAAGCGCGTTATGCTAGACAACGTTGGAAATATAAGATTTCATACTAAAAAAACTTTTCAGACAGTTGTGTGATTGCTTGAGTCAGTTTTATGAAAGCGCGCGCCAAAGATTGACACCAGCAAAGAGAAAATAAGTCCCCAAATACGGTGGCCAAACTAGGTTTGACTGGTTTGTATTAGCTGCTCGCCTACCGCCAAATTTTTAATTCAAACTGGTGCTGTCAACATTTCGATCGTCTATAGGAAACAATCGGCTTCTGGGCGATTTTTTCCTCCCTGTTTGATTGCTTGGCCCGTTTTGGCCAAAAGCAGAGGAATTGGGCCCCATCACACATCGATAGTGATTTGCCAGTAGCTTCTGGAGTTTAGTTAGGACGTTCTTGTTTAAAGTCCAGACCTGGAACTAAGTGATAACCACCTGTTCCTGTGTATGGCGAATGATATGGCTGGTAAAAAATTTGCCACGAGAGAAGTTTTTGAAAATCTGCTGTCCCAGTTTTGTGCCAATCGAGACGAGGGTTTCTATGAGAGAGACATAGTGAAATTACCTCTCAAATGACGACAAGTTATCAAACAAATCGGTGCATATTTTGCCCAAATCGGATCATTCTAACTATGGCAAATAAAGCCTTCAATTTCATACTACAAATCTTATATCATATTTTATATGTAATTAAAAAAAAAATCAATTGCAAAAACCTTCACAAATATCCTATGAAAATACAAAATTGTAACCATCCACTCAATATCTAATTGATTCTCTATGTATGTCTGTATGTTTGTATCGTTTGGTTTATCTTTGAACATAAACAAGAATGAAAAAAAATTATTGCCTACGAAATTACATTTCGTGTAAATATTCTCGCATTCGTTTGAAAAGCTGTGCATTGCAATTTATTTTCCGATTTCTATTTGTATGCAATTTTGCAAAACTTCACATGCAAATGAACCAAAATCGAATATGTAAAATGCAGCAACAAATTAAAAAGCAAAAAACCGCTGCTCTCATTTATTATGGCATATTTTTTGTGTACGTATTTGCAATTCGTTGTTGTGGACTCACCACTGCGGCTTTTAATTAGAATTCACTGCAAATTCATAATTTTTTTTGTTGTTGTCCAGCGCGCGTCCTTCATCAATGAATTTTTTATGTTGCGGTTAAAAATTACGCATTTTGCATATTTTTGGTTAGCTAAATAATATTCTTTTGTTTTCATGTTGTGGTTACCTAAAAAATGTAAAAAAGAGAAAAAAAGAAGAGCATGAAAAGTTGGACCAAATAAAATCGAAATTAAATTAACATTTTGGTAATATTTAAGTGGGATTTTTATTTGATATTTGCCAAAAAATCCACACTTACTAATTGGCTAAAGTTTTACATGGCTTAACTAATGTCGTTGTATTAATTCAGGCAATAAATAATTTTGCTCTTAAATTAATTACAACTTTTTTGCACCATTCAGCAGTCAACAGGTTGCTGCTATTAAATATTTACTAGAAAAAAAATGTTATATAATTTTATGCACCATTTTTAAAGTGTGTGTATGTGCTTATACAAAACACTGTGATTAGGGCTTAATGTGATAGCAGATTTCCCGTTGGCTTTGTAACTTAGTCGATTACAAAGCGTTTATAATGTTCAACACAAAACATATGAAAATAATATAAAAATACGGTGAATTCAAAAACCTATGAAAATACTATCGATAATTATTTATAGTCCTGTTTGTAATTGTAATTAGTAATCACTTGGAGCATAATTCTAATCAAGAGATGATTCAGGTAGCTACTCGATCCAGCTTGTCTGTCCTACAGTTAACTGGAATTTTGGTTGGAAGTTTGGTAGTCTCATTGAGACTTGTAAGAACTAAGAGCAAGCTTTAATATTGTGAAATCTTCATTCAGAGCTCTAAGAGTCAATTGGCTATTTGATACTTTCAGAATGTTGCCCATATCCTGTCTTCCCTAAGCTAATCTGAAGCTACACACATTGCAATGAGCTCGATTTGGAAGACAGGAAGATATCAGCTTGCGTTGTGATTTTTTAGAGATAAGAAGTTGTAGACATGAGATAGGCTCAGAAGAAGAAGAAATAGAAAAAACATTTACTCCTTGATGGAGAAAGGGTTTTAGTGTTGCCAGATACCTGTAATGACTTTCTCCTAAATCTTAAAAAAATACTGAAATTTCCTCCCAAAAGTTAAAAAAATCTCCAAATTTTTTTTTATAATTTGCGTCACTTTAAAGGAATTAAACTACTCATAAAAAAATAAAAAAATAATTTTTTTTAATGCAGCCTTTTTCCATTCATCTTCAGCTTGAACAGCAAAAACTTAACAAAAAAAAAAACATGTAACAAGTGAATTAAACAAAAAAGGCCATTTTTGGCGGGATTTCATTGTGACAGCAATAAGTGAGAACGAGATAGAACGAGCTTACATTTTGTAAGCTTACACATTTTTAACACAACACACAGTCATTCGTTCCATAGACAAAATTCAAAAAATTTATAGTCTCAGGATTTAACGATTTTGATGTAATTTGAAAGTCAAAACTCCAACTAAGAAAACCCCAAAAAATCTGTGACAAAAATTAATTAGTGTGTGTGTGCAAAAGCGGCTCAAAGTTGAAACTTTTTTTCACAAAAAAATGTAAACACATATTTTCTGTTTTATAGTCTATTGAGTAAAAAAAAATTGTAAAAATACAGAGAAGTTGCTAAAACTTTCAATATAGATTAAGAAATGATGTGGCCATTTTTGCTTTTAACGTTTTCTCAAAATCTGCAAAACTGAGGCTTTTACTTCACTTTTAATTCAAAATATTTTTCTAAATTAAAAATCTGAAAATTGGCAAAACTGAGAGGAAAATATCTAAAAAGTATGTGAAAGTATGTTCCTGGATTTTTTTTAATTTTAAGAAGCATTCTTTCTCTGTCGGATAATGTAATTACATTCTTCGATATCTTCCGATCTCAGAAAATAATTCTATTTGAAAAGTGGTCTAAACACCTATTTTTCGACAAAATTTATTTTTTTCATCCATGCAATTAGCATGAAAAATTGAGAAAACTGCAAAAAAGCAAAACATACGTCTATTATTTTCATTTTTAAAACTAAAGGGTCCTAAGACAATTTCTGTTACTCTTCGCAATTACCAATGTTGAAGTTACCGATTAAATGTAAAATCTGAAAAATCTAGCCAACACACTCGTTGCTGTAGCTCTCCAAAAATGACGAAATTTGCAAATTTAAGTCAGGCATTGCCAAACTACAAAAGTTTCAGAAAAACAAAATGGAGATTTGAACTCAGCAGACCATGATTAACTAGTATACCAAATTTTATGAACGGACCACTCCTTCTAATTTTGTCCCGCGGTTGCATGGAGTCGAATCACTGTGCAATAGGGTGCTTTGACTATTAAAATAGTTGCCAAAATATGTTTTGTTTCCAATGTTCCCAATACACAATACTTCGTTTTCCAGAAATCTCCCAAAAATCCACTAAGGATTCGAAATATTCCCTAACATAAAATATAAATCTCCTAAACTTTCTCCTAAACAATTCTTCCTCTTAAAAATTCTCCTAAAAGGCCAAGAATCTCCTAAATCTAGGAGGAAATCTCCTGATCTGGCAACACCGAAGGGTTTACCCTTTAAGTGACTTCGGTCATATGAATGGCTCAATCGTTGTTGTGAGACGAGTTTGAACGGCTGCTTGCCAAGTCGCAACAATAATGATTAAGATGCCATATGCGCTTTCGCCTATCAATATTTAAGCAACATGTAAAAAAACCAGCATTTCGTTGACAGCAAATAATGCAATGAGGTGTGAGTGTGTGTGTGTGTGCGTGTGCATGGCACTTAAACACACTTAAGCGCAATGAATATTTAAATGATCATCGAATGCGAACGAAATAAAAAAAGACACCGAAATGTGCTCAACATTACCGCAAATTGTAATACTTTCGTTAATATGTGCTCACACACACACTCACACGCACACTCGTAGACACATTGGAATATTGTAGCTGTTGTTTTAAATACGCCAGATTACCGAAGGAAAACATATGGCCGCGCAAAAGTGGGTAAATGGCAAAAAACAACAGCAACAACAACAACAACACTATTGTACACACAAATAGTAAAAAACAACAAGAAAAATAATTACAATCCCCACAATAAAATTTCAATAATATAAAATTACCAAAGTAAATTGTAAAACATAGCAGTGAAGGCAGTTGCCGCAAAAGCACCAACAACAACAACACCAACTGCAGCTACAACTGCAATAACGGAACGCATTGCGCTACGCGTAGAGTCGAGTGAATGCTGTGGAATGCAATCGGCAACGTTTGGTTGTGGCGTTTTGGTAGGACTGCTGCTACTTTTTTTTTGATGTTGTTGTTGTTGTTTTTGGCAATGGAAAAAACAGCATGAGAAATTAATGAGTAAATGAAATGCGTTTTATAAATATTTAAATAAATAAAAATGTGCAGCGGCAATGCGTTCTTAATGCGATCGGCTTTCTTTTGAAAAGCAGTAACAATAAAAAAAAAAACAACAACATTGCATGGTGGGGAGGGAAAGATGAAGAGGTGAAAACAATGCCATGGCACAGTAATAGTGAAAGCAGATTATGGTAGGAAATGCGATATGGCAGCAACAACCCAGCGGAGGAGAGTTGAAAGGAAACAGGAAAGGAGAAGGAAAGTCGAAGAGGAAAGTGCGGCGGTGCAAAGTTACTTTGTGGGAGCAAACATGGATGGCGTAATGGGTATTTGAGAATAAAATATTTATATAAATTACTTCGTAGTTAAAAAATATATGTCAGAACACAGTCGATAATGTGAACCAGTTTTCATGTTCAAATCATATTTTTAAAGAAGAATGCAATTCTTACATATATAACACCGTGCGACAGCATTTTTCACACCGTGAAAAATCCATATGTGCGTGAAACTAGAGACCAAACATAGTAATACTGCGTACTCAGTTTTTCATTTCTACATCCTTTGTCCTTTTAAAAGGACTTAAAAATTTTGAAGGGGATAACAAATTTTAAAAATACTTAACCTCTTGAAAATATGGCGATATGTATATCAAATGAAAGAGGAAAGGCTCAAGAATTTAAATAAAATAAATTTTTTATCTATTTGTAAAAAAAGAATATGAAAAAGGTCCTGTGAAAATTTTAATTCTTTATATCCTTGAAAATTTATATAGAATTTTCTTGAAAAGTAAGTATGTTAAAACCCAAAATCTCCTTGATCACGTGTCAAAATTTCATTACTCTAACTTTATTAGTTCGAAAGTTATTAAAAAAAAGGCGGAAGCTGCAGTTCTAATGAAGTACAAAAATTCTAATTTATTTGAGAATCAGTATTTTAAATAATGAAAAGATACAAAATCAATGAAGCGAGTATAATGAAATTTTGACACGTGATCAAGGAGATTTTGGGTTTTAACATACTTACTTTTTCAAGAAAATTCTATATAAATATTCAAGGATATAAAGGATTAAAATTTTCAAAGGACCTTTTTCATATCCTTTTTTTTACAAATAGATAAAAGATCAATTTTACTTAAATTCTTGAGCTTTTCCTCTTTCATTTGACATACATATCGCTATATTGTAATAAGGTTAAGTATTTTTTATATTTTTTTTATTTTTTATCCCCTTCAAAATTTTGAAGTCCTTTTAAAAGGACAAAGGATGTCGAAATGAAAAACTGAGTACGCAGTATTACTATGTTTGGTCTCTAGTTTCACGCCTATATGGATTTTTTCCGGTGTGAAAAAGTTTTTTAATTTTTGTCGCACGGTGTAATAACGTACCTCAAAACAAACTATTTTCCTGTTGTTAACACTAAGGAATGTTCCTGTGAATATGATTTTGGTTCTAATTGGATAAAATTATGTAGGAATGAAAAGGGATTCAAAGGAAGAGGCAACGAAAAGAAATGTTTAAGGCAATTTAAAGTTTCTTTAAAATTTTCTTAAATCTACTTTAAAGTCCAGTAACTCAGCATTAAATCACTTGTCAGAGTTTTCGACGCAGAAACTTTAAGATTTGTACATGGCTGGAATTATGGTTTAGTTTAAAAAAAAATCGAAACTACTGTCGAAATAGAAAATGTTTTTTAATCTTTCTTTTCTACCTTTCTCTCTAATCTTCTTTTGTTAATGTAACTCCAGCATAGCTTCGACCTCATTAGCTTGCAGCTTCTAATTTATTGTTTTTATTGCCGGCAATTTTTGTTCTTTCAATTTCTCGTCTTTTCAGGCATTTTTCATTTTTCTTTTTGACCTCATAACTCTTCAGCTTCTTATTAATTGTTTCTTTTTTTACCTAATACAACCGTTCTTCTACTTCTTCGTCTTCCTTGGCGTTCCTTCAAAGCCTGACACGCCCATTTCTTACTGACTTAGATGAAGTGAAGTACAGGCTACAAAATATAAGAACATAAATATATGTCTGGACTGCATGTCATCATCTTTCTTGATATTTCTTTTTGACCTCATAACCAGGGAAACGAATTTGAGGACCTAAAAACCTACAAAAAAGGCAAAATAAAATAGCAAAAAAGGCACGGAAAGGCACTGAAAACGGCCAAAAAGGCAGAGAAAGGCACTAAAACTGCCTAAAAAGGCTGTTAAAAAGGCAAAAACAGGCAGAAAAAAATACTAGAAAATCTAAAAAAGGGGAAACGGTATGTATTTTTTAATAATTTTATTACATCTGACGTATGCAACATAAAATATTTATACCTCGTTTTTTGTAAAAGAAAAGGAACATCAAGGTTTTAGGTTTGCACTAACCGAACTTTTTGATTTTGGCATGTTTTTTTCTTTAAATTTTCCACTGCACAACAAAAAATAACGGCTTAGGAATGATCAAACGAATGTAAAAACATCGATAAGTTAACGAAATTGCAATGTTGCCACTTAATTTTTTTTAGTTTCAAGGTATTTTTGCGAAACAAAAGGGGGAAAATAATAAAAACGAAAGAAAAATAAAAAGGCGCTCGACAAATCTTGAAAAAGGAATTTTGTGGCATTTATAGGTAATAGGTAAAATAGGCACTTAAAAAGGCATTTATGGGTGAAAAAGGCAAACTGTCTTTTTAAGGCAAAAAAAGGCAAAATAAAAGTGGTATATTTCTAATCAGGAGGGCCTAATTCGTGCTCATTTTCAATCAGAAATGCTCTATCTAGCAGCAAACAAAAAACGCAATTTCCACAAAATCCTTTCCCTGCTCATAACCCTCCAACTTCGAACTGATTGCTTTTACTACCCGCTACAACCGTTCTTCCAATTTCCCGTCTTTCCTAGAGCTCCTTCAGAACCTGACTCACACGTCACTAACTGGATGCTGGATGCTCTTATGGCCCAAATGAAGTGAAGTACAGGTTTCAAAATATAAATACACACGAGTAGGTTTTGACTTGGCTTGGGCTGCATTTCATTCCAATGCGCAACCAAAAATCCAATAAAAATTGATAATATAAATGCGAATAATTGGACGACTCTTGGGGTGTAGTGAAAACCAAACTGCCGCGCAAACATGCGCCAAAGAGTTCGCACAACTTCAGCGTAATTTCCGAATTGAAGATATTGAAAGATACGCTCGAGAACGAAGCCGAACTTCAGAGAATTGTGCGTTCATTTCCATTGCACACCAATGCACTTGCACGTACGAGTGGGTACGTAACACCGGTCTGTGTGTGCTCATATGTGGATGCATAGATGTGTGTGTGTGTGTGGTTTCAATTTACCTTTTGCAAATTAATTTGGCCTTCAGCAGCTTTTCATGCCACAAAACACATTCCAACCGAAGCTGCGCACACGGCACAGCGCTCATACGGCACACACACACACACAGCCATACAAACTTTTGTTGCTTTTTAATATGCATTGCACTGGCGGTTATTGTTCCTTTTTGGCCAAGTGTTGCCTTTCGGTTTCTGCTATTTTTTCCCTTTTCTGTATGCTATCTGCTGCCAGAGCGTAGCAAGTTTGCTGCCCAGCAGCCAACCCACAATTTGTGTTTAGCTGTGAAATTGCTGTTGTCATACACACACACACACACGCATATGCACCAAAGTGCAATAGAAAAAATGCCATGGTTGAAGAGGGAGTTGAAGAAGTATAGAGCAAAGTAAAGTGCTGCTAGAGAATGTTGCAAACTTTGTTGCGCAATGAAACAATAATTTGTGTTTCATCAAAAAATCTTGTTTATTCATAATCAGTTGGTGCAGTAAAACGCAGCTGTTTGCCAGAGGCCATGCCAGAAACACACACACACACACACACACATGCACACTGCTGCATGTGGAAATTGAAAAAATTCGCCTGTTGAACAGGGCAGAAGATTGCATGGGTGCATGGATGGAGGGAAAACAATCCAGGAAGCAGGAAAAAGCGTCAGATCAGGCCGGCCAGCAACAACTCTGCGCTGCAATTTGCATTGCACGATGTGGTGGCAGGGTTAAGCAATATGCATATGTGTGGTTGTGTGTGTGTATATGCGCGCGCGTTGGTAATTGCTCTCAACAACATTTCAATATTCATGAATTGTTAACCATCACAGCCAAGTGAGTTTTGGGGTTTCACCTGCAGTTGAGCGCGAGCGATTTGCATAAGTTCGACTATTTGTACATGAAAATCAATTTGCATAACATTGAATGCCATTATTGCAGAAAAGAAAAATAAATAAATAAAAAAATTTTAATGAAAAACTAAAAAAATGTTTAAACGAAAAAAAATGTTTAACAAAACATTTTAAAATAAATATGCATGCTTTTTATTGTATTGTATTGTATTGAAATAAAAAAAGGAAAATTTTAATTACAGCAAAAATTGCCAAAGTCTGCAAATGTTCAACGAAAATATCTTTTCTATTTACATAATTATTACATTTGCTTATTTATCAATAGTCATTAATTAATTTTAATTGTTATTGTTGCGGAGAAGTTTTGGTTTTGTTGTGGCATATTTCACGAGAAAGTTATTAACTTTAATATAAAAATCAGAAGCGATTGTTTTCATTACATGTGTGTAAATAATTTTATAAAATAAAATCTAGAGTTAAAAATGTAAAATATAGAAAATTGATTGAAAAGTAAAAAAAACACAGAAACACTTAATAAAAAAATTTATTAAGAAGAATTGACAAGAAAGTTATTAACTTTAATTTAAAAATCAGAAGCGATTGTTTTCATTACATGTCACAGTGATTCGTTCCATAGACAAAATTCAAAAAATGTATGGTCTCTGAATTTAACTATTTTGATGTCATTTGAAAGAAAAAACTCTAACTAAGAAAACCCCAAAAAATCTGTGTGAAATATTAATTAGTGTTTGTGCAAAAGCGGCTCAAAATTAAAACTTTTTTCTCAAAAAAATTGAAACTCATATTTTCTGTTTTTTAGTCTATTGAGTAAAAAAATTTTTCAAAATACATGGTTAGCAAGAAGTTGCTTAAACTTTCAATATAGAATAAGAAATGATGTGGCCATTTTTGCTTTTAATGTTTTCTCAAAATTTGCAAAGCTGAGGCTTTTACTTCACTTTTAATTCAAAATATTTTTCTAAATTAAAAATCTGAAAATTGGCAAAACTTAGAGGAAAATATCTAAAAAGTATGTGAAAGTATGTTCCTGGATTTTTTTTTATTTTAAGAAGCATTCTTTCTTTGTCACATAATGTAATTACATCCTCCGATATCTTCCGATCTCAGAAAATAATTCAATTTGAAAAGTGGTCTAAATACGTATTTTTCGACAAAATTTATTTTATTTATGCCAAAAAGTATGCAATCAGCATGAAAAATGATAAAATCTGCAAAAATGCAAAACATACATCTATTATTATCGTTTTTATTGCAAAACCAGAGGGTCCTAAGACAATTTCTGTTACTCTTTAGAATAATCAATGTTGACGTTACCGATTAAATGTAAAATCTGGAAAATCTAGCCAACACTCTCGTTGCTATAGCTCACAAAAAATGACAAAAATTGCAAATTTAAGTCTCAGACATTGCCAAACTACAGAAGTTTAAGAAAAACAAAATGGAGATTTCAATTCAGCAGACCATGATTAACTAGTATACCAAATTTCATGAAGAACGGATCACTCCTTCTAATTTTGTCCCGCGGTTGTATGGACTCGAATCACTGTGCATGTGTGTAAATAAATTTATAAAAAAAAATCTGAAGTTAAAAATAAAAAAATATAAAAAATTTATTAAAAAGTAAAAAATAAAGAAAGACTTGATGAAAATAATTTGATTAAATCATGACTAAGAAATATAAATAGGTACATACTTATATTTATTTATTTTATTTGTTTTATTTATTTTATTTATTTTATTTTATTTATTTTATTTATTTCGTTTTTAAAGTATAGAATAATCATATAAGAAAATTGTTTCAATTTTACATTCGAAACTGATACTAATTTCGATTACACTAGACAACAAAATCAACTTTCAGAATTAAACTTTCAACTTTCAAGAATTCACAATTCAGGCGTTCAAGTTAAATTTTGAGCTTTGGTGTAGTCAGAGACCTTTATTAGAATTTTATGGCAAATATTTTCATGGCACATTTCTTCCTTAAAAGTTCTGTTTCAAAGGACAATTGTGGCATTTTGGGCAAAAAGGGTCAAACTGACCCATTAAAATAGGAGATAGAGGGTTAAAATGTTCTATAAAAGTGTTCCCCTTGTATTTTATATGAAGTTGGTGAACACATCTTATACTTAAAATGTAAGATCACATGGTTTCCTATGCCAATTCACTATAAAAATGTGCAAAAGAGGGGCACCTTTGACTCCCCCTAAAAAACATTCAGATGTAAACATTCAAAACGCAGATACATGTACATTTATATGGATCCCTCTACCAGAGTCCGTTGTTAGAGCCTTGCAAGTTTTTGTGTTGCACAGAGTTATTTTAGTAATATCTCTTAAGTAATGTATGTATCTACCTTTCATTACACCGTGCGACAAAAATTAAAAAAAATTTTCACACCGGAAAAAATCCATATGGGCGTGAAACTAGAGACCAAACATAGTAATACTACGTACTCAGTTTTTCATTTCTACATCCTTTGTCTTTTTAAAAGGACTTCAAAATTTTGAAGGGGATAAAAAGAAAAAAAATATAAAAAATACTTAACCTCGTTAGAATATGGCGATATGTATATCAAATGAAAGAGAAAAGGCTCAAGAATTTAAATAAAATTCATTTTTTTATCTATTTGTAAAAAAAGGATATGAAAAAGGTCCTTTGAAAATTTTAATCCTTTATATCCTTGAAAATGTATATAGAATTTTCTTGAAAAGTATGTTAAAACCCAAAATCTCCTTGATCACGTGTCAAAATTTCACTACTCTAACTTTATTGGTTCGAAAGTTATTAAAATCAAGGCGGAAGCTGCAATTCTAATGAAGTACAGGTCTCCCTCGTATAGCGCGGTACTTCTACAACGCGTTTTCGATATAACGCGATTTAAAAATAACCGTTTTTTTCATTATGTTTTTTAATTTTTTAAATAAAGTATGAATTTTGATTTTGAGTTGAAATGTACATACATCTTTAATTTAGTACCTATTTTATTTTGGAAAAAGCTTATTGGAACATAACCTTAAAATTTATGTGAAAGTTAAGTCTTCTATAACGCGAATCACTTAACGCGGAATTTTCCTGGAACGTAACCACCGCGTTATACGAGGGAGACCTGTACAAATATTCTAATTTATTTGAGTATCACTATTTTAAATAATAAAAAGATACAAAATCAATGAAGCGAGAATAATGAAACGTTGACACGTGATCAAGGAGATTTGGGGTTTTAACATACTTTTCAAGAAAATTCGATGTAAATTTTCAAGGATATAAAGCATTACAATTTTCAAAGGACATTTTTCATATCCTTTTTTTACAAATATATAAAAAATCAATTTTATTTAAATTCTTGAGCCTCTCCTCTTTCATTTGATATACATATCGCCATATTCTAACGAGATTAAGTATTTTTTTAATTTTTTATCCCCTTCAAAATTTTGAAGTCCTTTTAAAAGGACGAAGGATGTTGAAATGAAAAACTGAGTACGCAGTATTACTATGTTTGGTCTCTAGTTTCACGCCCATATGGGTTTTTTCCGGTGTGAAAAATGCTGTCGCACGGTATTATCATCTGACTGACTGGTTAATGCCATTGTGCGTCTTAATGACTTATCTGCGGTTTTGCTTGAAAACTGTGAAGCTTTTATATATTCGTTGTTAAACCACTTTCTTCTGGTGTTTCTATTAAGGATGGGGAGCTAATACATTGACGACGTTGCTAACTATATGCCAATTTCTAAGCATTCAACGGTCTCCAAATTGTTTGAGTGTATCATAAATAGATAGATTTAATAGGGTTTAGTCGCACTGAGACCAAAGGTGATCTATTGTATCCCCTACAAGTTTTAGAGAATATCCCCTAATCCCGCCGACCTAATGAAATTTAGAAGCCCGGTGATCTCTTGTCTTGTCCGTTCAAAGTAAGAGTACACCTGGTTTATCTGGAGGCCATATCACCATCGCTGCGTGAATCGCTTGGAACGCATTCAGAAAGTTTTCCTGTGCTTCTCACTGAAATATCTACATTTTCAGGATCCGGGCTCCATTGTAAATTTTGCACTGTAAGTTCACAAATTTAAAAACATTGAAAGATGGAACATCCATGCTTTCTTTATCATTTGTTTTTGAAGCCATTGGGGGTTGATTGAACTTCTCTTTTTGAGCTAATACACTTTAACAATTCTAAAATTCTAGAACTCTTTGGTACTTTTATTTGTTCATTTTTTATTTGAATGTTCAATATAAATAATAAATAAATAAAAAATTAAATTCTAGAATTCTAGAACTCTTTGGTACTTTTATTTGTTAATTTTTTATTTGAATGTTTGATATAAATAATTAATAAATAAAAAATGCACGTAAATAAATAAAACCATAAACCAATATTTAATCATCCCAATTATTTATTTCGATAGTCTATTATGTGATTAATATTCACTCTACTTTTTTACTAACCATAAACTACTCGAAAAACCAATTTTCACTAAATCACTAGCAAGCACAAAGTGTCCAAAGATAATAAAGCACAATGAATGAATAAACTTCATAGCTGTTTAACTGGAAACAGGCGTTAAAAATTTTGAAATGAAGAAAATAGTTAACCCTTCTGTGTCCAAGATTGTCTTTTAGAGTGGTCAAAATTAATTATTTAAGTTCAGATTCAGAGGTCATTGGAGTTATTGCAGGACACAGGAAAAAACGGCACTTCTTGTCTGATGATATAGATGGGAACAACGGATATAAAAAGCAACAAATTTTTGTAGACCACTGCCTGACTTTCTAGGAACCATAACTCAATAAAAAGTGGGCCACGGTTGTTACCGAAAAAGACTGAATAAAGTTAGGATGAAGTGGTTCGAACTTTGAAGAAACCTGACTCAGGTTGCCCGTCAGGATTGATTTAATTTGAAGAACTGATTCTCGTTTTATTACAAATCAGTATAAAGAGAATACGTTTTCTCAACCTAACTAAATCTCTGACTTTATCGCTCGATTCAATATTAAAATAATTTCAATTAAATGTGATACTAATTTAATTTGAATCGTGTATAGAGTACAATATATCTTTGGATTCATGCACAGTGATTCGACTCCATACAACCGCGGGATAAAATTAGGAGTGATCTGTTCTTCATAAAATTTGGTATGATAGTTAAGCATGGCCTGCTGAATTGAAATCTCTATTTTGTTTTTCTTAAACTTTTGTAGTTTGGCAATGCCTGAGACTTAAATTTACAATTTTCGTCATTTTTGGTTAGCTACAGCAACAAGTGTGTTGGCTAGATTTTTCATATTTCACATTTAATCGGTAACGTCAACATTGATAATTGCAAAGTGTAACAGAAATTGTCTTAGGACCCTTTAGTTTGCAATAAAAAAGATAATAATAGACGTATGTTTTGCATTTGTGCAGTTTTCTCAATTTTTCATGCTGATTGCATACTTTTAGGGATAAATAAAATAAATTTTGACGAAAAATAGGTGTTTAGACCACTTTTCAAATTGGATTATTTTCTGAGATCGGAAGATATCGGAGAATATAATTACGTTATCCAACAAAGAAAGAATGCTTCTTAAAATAAAAAAAAAATCCAGGAACATACTTTCACATACATTTTAGATATTTTCCTCTGAGTTTTGCCAATTTTCAGATTTTTCATTTAGGAAAATATTTTGAATTAAAAGTGAAGTGAAGTCTCAGCTTTGCAAATTTTGAGAAAACATTAAAAGCGAAAATGGCCACATAATTTTTTAATCTATATTGAAAGTTTTAGCAACTTCTTGGTAACCATGTATTTTTAAAATTTTTTTTACTCAATAGACTAAAATACAGAAAATATGTGTTTAAATTTTTGTGTGAAAAAAGTTGCAACTTTAAGCCGCTTTTGCACAGACACTAATTAATTTTTTGCACAGATTTTTTGGGGTTTTCTTAGTTGGATTTTTACCTTTCAAATGACATCAAAATCGTTAAATTCTGAGACTATACATTTTTTGAATTTTGTCTATGGAACGAATCACTGTGCAATGTAGCAAACATCATTTCTGTCTCTCTGTGATTTTTTTAAGAAATATCGGAAAGTAAAGAAAGTAACAAAAAAAAATGGTCCAACACGGTGGGACGTGCTGTCCAGCCTATTCGGTAGGTAAATCCAAGTACCTTCTGGACCTAAGTAGAAAGGAGCTTAAGTTCTTGGCAGGGATCCTGAGCGGGCGCTGTCTGCTAGATATACATAGAACGCGACTGGGAATTACAGATAAAACTATGAACTGTGGAACTTTGCAGATTTTGAATGGAAGATGAAGAAACATCCGTGCATATTAGAACTGAATGTTCCGCAGTCTTACACGCAAGAAGGCGTATACTAGGCCTAAAGGGAACTGATACTGACGAAAGAACTGTCTGAAATTGATCTGGGAACAATAAAGGAGTTCCTGGACAACATAGGAAGATACGAACTCCTCCAGTAAGGAAAAAGGGATTCGACACATTAGTTCTGTATTGGACACAGTGTCTCGGACAGCTGTTGCTTTAATCCCATAACTAGTCAAATATAATCTACTTAGTATTAGTTTTGTCTGAGTTTATTTAACTCACTCTAAAGTTATGACAATGAAAAATTTGGTCTGTAGAGTGTTAAAAAGGAGTTGGCAAAGGACTCTTTGCGGCCAATGGTGCAAGCTGCAAGTGACCAGCTAGCCGTGAGTTGTGATGCCGTACACATTACATTACATTTATTTAGATTATAGCATTGGCGGAAAATAATACACAAAAATTGAATTATCGATACGATGCCGACGACGAGCACCAGGACGCAAAAGAAGACAAGGAAGTTGTTGGCGAGCAAGCGTATAATTCGCTTATGATTTCAATGTGCAACAATGTTGGTGCGCGCGAGCGACTACATTCTTGGCTGGCTGGAGTTTTATTCAATTTCGGCTTCATCGCATTCACTTTGCCAATATGCAAATTGCAAAGGCGGCGGCCCAAGGACCAAGGACCAGACTTGACAGTTTGACTTGGCGTAGGGCGGACCGACGAGTAGGCGGCAAGTTGACGGTTCTATTTCCAGTTGGCTGCGATAAGCTTTGCAAAACCGAAAGTGCATATTTACAAACACATCCATGCACGTCTGCGTGTGTGTGTGTGTATTGAATTTTTGTGTACCGAAAAATTTATTTACATGCTTTCTTTTGTGCTTTCGTTGCAGGCTGTTTTGAGCGTTTTGCAATTATTTGCTGCTGATATTTTTAGAGAATGTGACGTTTGCATTTGCATGGCAAACAAACGTGGACGGACTTAGCCGAGCCGGGTCAGTGTGTGTGTGTGTGTGAGAAGAAGGCGTTGTGTGTCGGCCAGCGTTTGATATATCACAACGCGGTCTGCGCTGCTCTGCTGTCCTCCACTTGCTTTGACGGCGTTTTCCCCAATGCAGCACGTGAGTTATTCGCTGTTCGTGTTGGTTGAATGGACTTGGATTTTTCATCGATGTGCCCGGTTGCGCGGCGCTGTGGCTGCCTGGCACGCAAAACGATAACGAAAATCTGCATAAATATGCAAATTGAGCGTACGGTTGTTGTACTTGTGGAAAAACTCGCGTGTCATAAATATGGAAATTGCTTTTGTTTTGCACTTTTTTCTGCACCCCATAGCTATTGCAATTTTTTTCTCATTTCTTTGGTGACATTATGTTTGGGCTGTTCGGATAGTCGGTCTGCGTGGACATTCTGTACAGTGTTATAGAGCTTAGGGCCTAGTTTTGTGATTGGTAGTGAGCTGTTAAACGCTCATTTGGCTTGGTGACAAATTTCTAAATAATTTCGTTAAATTCTTTCTATTCTGTGTTTTTCGGCAGTTTAACCGTACACCTACGTTGTGGGTTTTTTTTCGACCAAATTTTTTTTGTACTTCTAATATTTTTTAAATTTGTTATTATTTTTAGCTGATTTTTCATGACTTTCTTACTTGGATATTATCCATCGAAATCTAACCGTTTTATATTTTAAAAACTAAGTTGGCTTTGCATTTTTTGTAATTTGTGTGTGTGATTTTAATCTGGGTCGTTTTCGATCCGTTTTTTAACGTAGGTCTACGGTTAATTAATCTTTAATTTAGTTCAATCATTTGATTTTCCAAGATGAATTGCTTGAGTTTTTTTTTTTTTTTTTTGATTGATTGATTTAGACCATTCAAAGTATTTTTGTATCTACTCGTGAATGATCATCACTGTTTGAAAGATACAGTGAGCAATTAGGCGCTAATAACTCGGTAAATTAACCCTGGAAATGCATCACTAGTCGAATCGACTAACAAATGCCATACTTTTTCATACAGGGTCAAAATAACGGTGCATACCCAGGGTTAAGAAATTAATGAACATTATAATTCCAGATCGAATTTATAATTCACATCGAAGTTAAATTTTAATTTCACGCAAATGAAATTCTGTGCACTTTTAAACCAAGTTTTGGGACACAACTCGGCAGATTGCACAGAGCAACAAAATCGACATTTTTTTTTTTTTCTAAAATCAAACTATACTTCTCTAAAGGATTTTTGGACGCTGATCACAACTGCGTACTTAGTTTTTTGATTGTTTGAGCGGCTTAGGAAATATTGATGGTTTTCCTTGGAGGGCGTTTTACATGTTTTTTGACCATTACATGCATGTAGCTCCTACAAACCTGAAGTCTTAAATGCCATTTTTTTAACATAGATTAACAATACTCTAACTATGTATTTAAAATTTAAAACATTAAAATCGGTTCAAATTTGCAAGAGTTATTCATTTGCAAAGTCAAATTTTCAGTTACTTTGCAAGATTGCGAATACAGAAAAGAATTTTGCTTACAAAAAATATATATTGACATTTAGTGAAAGAAAAATGTTGGGGCTTTCAACTAAAAAAGAAATTTTTGAAATACGATGTTTGTAATAGAAAATGTGTACAAATATGTAAGTTCTCCATTCATAAATTCAGCAACAAAAGCAAGGATTTACTTTTGAGCTATAATATCGGAGCACAATTTTAGGCAGCAGTATGAAAATGCTCACATTCAACAAATGCCCTCAATTCATAAAATTTTCAGCTTTCGAATTTTGAATTTTTTGTCCCTAAAAATATGTCGCAATGAAATATGGAAAAACAGCAAGTAGTTTGCTAAGTGTGTGTGGTTGAAATTTTTACTTGTGTGATGCAACTCTTTTTAGAATAGCTCCTACAGTAATGAACCAATTCAAATTTTGTTAATTCCCTTGAAAAGACAAATATTGACGCTTGCGAAAATACTTTAGATACTTTCGTCAATGACGCGAAGAGCATTAGAAGATTTCAATACAAACACGTGTTCAGAAGGTGAAGTCGCATTTACACTCTAATGAGTATAGGCCGAGAATGGCACATGCAACACAAAAAATCTGTTCTATAAGTTTAAGTTACAACCTTACACTATACATTGAACACTAACTCCTAGTTGAAAATTGCAACCCCGAATTTAAATGAATTTTTATACAAAATTCGCGAAAATTTAACTTTGAAGAGCCATAGCCGTGTTAACCCTTGACCAATCGAAATCGACTATGGTCAAAATTATAGCTTGAGGATTTGTTATTGTGTCATAAAAAAATTATCGCGTTTTTCAACATATTATAAATGCAATAAAAATTCAAAGATGAAAAATCGTGGAAAACAGCTCCTAGCAAAAACCACCAATAACTTACAAACCGCTCAAACAATCAAAAAACTAAGTACGCAGTTGTGATCAGCGTCCAAAAATCCTTTAGAAAAGGTTTACTAGAACTCGGAAAAATTTTGGCTGTTGTTCAGTGTTGTAGACTTTCAATTGTGATTCTTTAACAATGACTTATTTATTGTATGATTGTAAGTTAAAGTGGTTCATCAAAGGAAAAAACTGTATTTCTCTTTATACTTTTTAGTTGGTTCCTCTAACTTTATATAAGTTACACTCAAACTTGAACTAAAGGTAGGAAACAGCTCAACACATACAGAGAGACCAACCAAATGGGACTCAGGTGTAATGAAAATTATGAAAATAATCTTTAGATCTTTAATGTTTTGTGTGGATCAACATCAATTATTGTATTATATTGTGTTAGGCATAGAATTATAAAATTTATAATATATATAAATAGTGGCACCGGTTGGTTCACTGAGAATTTGAACATTCTTTACACTAGAAAAACCATTGCGATCAGTTGGACGGTTTTTCATTTTTTTTAAATATTTTTTCTTTAGTATTTCTGTCAACTTTTGCTTTGGTGACTTTTATTTTTTTACCGTGGAAAATTTTAAATTTTTTTTTATTTGTGAAAAATATTGTAGTAAAGTTCAGAGTTGAATAAAAGTACTTTAACTTAAAGTTTAACGTTACATTGGATACTAAATCAGAGTATGATGCAAATCTAAGGTACAGTCAAGAGAAATCGATAAATTTTCCAATAGATGGCTTAAGTAATATTTATACAATTCATAGATGGTGTTAGAAAGATAAGATGTCGTAGTTAGAAAACTTCTCAGACCGTTTTGTAATTTTTTGACTCAGTTTTGTTTGAGCTCGCGTCAAAAATGGACACCAGCAAAGAGAAGATACGCAATGTTTTACAATATTTCTTCGATAAAGACAAAAACGTATGTCAGGTGGCTGAAAATGTGAATAGCTTCTATGGTTTTGATATTTTTATAGCCAGGCCCGACGAGAGGGGTAAAGTGGTGGTAAAGGTGGGATTCCCACCGGGCCCGGAGTTTCTAGCGGGGCCCGGATTTCAATCGAAATTTCAAAATTTGGGAAAAGTTTAATATGCACTTTTGCAATCTGATTAGAACCGTAAAAGAATGTAACTGGTGTATTATCTACCTATCGTAATCAGATATTATGCAGACGGGCCGGGGGGGGGGAGGTAACTACCACCGGGCCCTGATATCCTCTCGACGGCCCTGCTTATAGCTAATCACGTGCAGCTTTGGCTTCGTTGACGCTCTTCAAGGCCAATTGTTGAAAATGTCATTAAAATCTTGAAAATCGTCGAGTCTTATCGTCATGTAACTACTGATCGTCATGTAACGAATGATTTTGCTGTTAAAAAATTTGCCTCAAGAGGTTCTTGTGAAAATCGACTTCTTCAATTTTCTGCCAACCGAGACGAGGTTTTCTATGAGAGAGACTTGATGAATTGTCCTTAAAATGGCAACAAGTTATTGAACAAAAGATATTTGGCCTCAATCAGATCATTCTAACTATGCCTTCAATTTCATGCAAACATAATGGATTAATTTTTATTAATTACAGGATCTAAAAATGAATTCAAATCAGCCTAGCAATTTGTGTGATCAATAAAGCGATTGGATTGCATATTCAAAATCTGAGAGTATACAACTTTTCTCACTAGACAAATTCGTTAATGGAGAAGTACTTAGTTTAGTTGTTTTTTTGAGTTTTAGAATTGATTTGTATGCCTAAAAGTATGCTTTAAAGTTACAGTTTTACAATTAAGGTAAAATGCTTGTTTGAGGCATACTTTCAGGCATTGAAATTAAAAATTAATGCTCTTATACAATAAATCTCTTATACTTAATTTAAAAAATTTAAACCCCATTAATTACATTATAATAACAATTATAATAATGAAAACAAAACATAAAAAAATAGCAAAACTGAACGTATGTGCACGATATATGGTTGAGAGATAACGAAGTGCGGCTTCGCGAGTAAAAAGTCCAACAACAATAACGAATAAAAGTGTGAAAAAACATGAATTGTCAAATTACTAATTATTTATGAAACACATAAACTACATGATTTAAATTGTGTTATTTTAAACAAAAAAATAAAAATAAAATTTGCTCACAGCCTCGCAAACTTTATGAAATATGAATAACGATAAGCGGGCAACATTTCATGATAAAAACAGATATGTGCGGGTATTGAATGAAAATTGTTTAAAAACATAATAAAATTTATATTGCAAACTTATGCAAACTATGAGACAAAATTCAACTGCACAATTTTGCAAAAAAAAAAAAATTATAAAAAATTGAGTGAGAGCAAAATTTTAATGTACTGGCTGGCTGTGGCGTTTTGTGAATGCTTTTGAGTTGTTGAGCGGCACATTGTAGACACATTGGGAAATTATGTTGTAAAACAACAACAACAACAACAACCACATAAAGAGCATAACAATGTGAAAAATGTATAATTGCAATTAATTTCATGTAGAAAACAATGTAAACAAGCCGTCAACTAGGAGTTTAAAAAACAGCAAAATGAAAGGAAAACTAAAAGCACAACAACAACAACAACATTAAACACAATAAACTAACAATGAGAGCGCCCGAAATGAAAGCGCGGGAATCATTGCTTCTTTCTTTTTGTTGTACATAACGAACAGAAACCGTGTCAAGCGTCCATTGACATGCGGACCTGATGTGCCCCAAAGTCGCGGCCTGTGCGGCGTCGTTTTAATGCGGCAACGCGCAGCGAAAGCCAACGAAATTTCGGTCGAACAGTGCTGCGAGAAAAGTCGCCAAGCGGGCTCCGCATTTATGTTTATATGTGCGGCCTGACGTGCGTTTTGCATGCCAAACTACCAGACCGTCTACCAGCCGACCAATGTTGCAGTACTTTTTTTAATTTGGCGCTGTTCGTTGTCGATTCTGTATGCGAGCACTGGCGCTTTGTCGTTTCAATGTTGCCATATTTAGTGCAAATAAATTCATTCAATTGGCCAGTGACTGCGAGTAGTTTCGCGTAGGATGTGGTCGCATTGTGAAGCGCTACAGCAGTGAGACGTGAACTGTTTGGCAGTTTGATTTAATTTTGGGCAGCTATAAAAAAGCACCAAATTGAGGCCTTCAAACGGCCAAATTTGGTAATAAGCGCCGAGTGAATTACTCACAACTGGGTTGCAAATAGTGATGATGAAATATGTTATTCTTAGACTTTCACTCCCACTGCGTTTTGTAAGCACTCGCTGGCGAATAAGCGCGACCTGAGCAGCAGCGGCGGAGAGCGCATTACACTCTGGAAAGCGGCGCATGTGTCGACTAGCTGTCTCGCTCTATTTTGCCTTTGATTGCGCGTTCATAGCACAGAAATCGCGTTCTGCGCTTAAGACCTAACATGGAGTTTTGCCGAGTATCGGATAGAAGACAACATGTGGCACATTTGTTAGTTCCTCGTAGCAGAAACACGTCACTGCTTGCGGCATGCGAGTATAGTCGCCTCGATTTAGGGCCTTAAGAGTCAATTAAGCTGCTTAATTGCTGCGTGTGTGCATGACATTTTTGGTATTTTGATTGATTACTTGGACAGCACAAATTTTCAATTTCAACTCTGTACGCCGGAAGACCGAACACTGCGATTGTTAATTGTAGATTTATTTGTCATTCAGGTAGACTCGAGGTTTCAAGTCGACAACAACAAGCCGAGTGACGTACGTGCTAAGCGGAACAGCTGCAAGCAGCGCAAAGAATGCGAACATAAAACAGAATGAAGTGCTGAAGTCTCGAGCCGAGCGCGCAACTGAGCGAAGAGCAACGAAACGAGCAATCTACACAAAATTTGTAGAAGGGGACAAAATGCAATAAACAGAGAAACTCTTGGTGGAAAATATAAGCATACATACACACGTATGTTTGTGCACATGTGTGTAGGTCTCATTGATAGCTAATGTGCGAGGCAATTAGCACCTTAGAAGGTGAACCCAAATAATAAAAATTTGGTGAGCAATTGAAGAAATGGGTTCACATGTTGAGCGCAGGAGAATGTAGAAATGAATTTTAGAAATTTTTCAATGTTCAATGATTCATAAAAAAGCAAATTTTTTTAATTAATATTGTAGACTTATTTTTTTGTATAGTCATAAAATCAATAGAATCGAGTCATGAACATGAACTATTTTCTGAATTGGTACCTACAACTGCCATCTGGTGCTTAAATATCTGTTTGGGCGCCATCTGTCGGGAGTTTGTGTGTAATAGCTTTGTGAACAAGTAAGTGTTTGTTTGTAATAAAATCAGTAGAAGTCACCTCAGATCGAGTCCTGAACACTAACTATTTCTGGATTGGTACGTACATCTGTCATCTGGTACTCAAATATCTGTTTGAGCGCCATCTGGCGGGAGTTTGTAAAATCAGTAGAAGTCACCTCATATCGATACCTGAACACAATTTTTTCCGGATTGGTAATTACATCTGTCATCTGGTGCTCAAATATTAGTTTGAGCGCCATCTGTCGGCAGTTTGTAAAATCAGTAGAAGTCACCTCAGATCGAGTCCTGAACACTAACTATTTCTGGATTGGTACGTACATCTGTCATCTGGTGCTCAAATATTAGTTTGAGCGCCATCTGTCGGCAGTTTGTAAAATCAGTAGAAGTCGCCTCATATCGACTACTGAACACGAATTATTTTCTGGATTGGTACGTACATCTGTCATCCGGTGCTCAAATATCAGTTTGAGCGCCATCTGTCGGGAGCTTGTGTGTGATAGCTTTGTAAACAAGTTAGTGTTTGTTGTGTTATTTGCGAATTTTTCTGAATTTGTTGCAGAAACAACATCGTACTGATGTCGCTAAAAAAAAATAATTTCTTTGGACCAGAATGTTACTTATGGACGGCACAATTAGGTTAGGTTACGGAAGGGTTGTGTGCGGCAAGCACTTCCACTCGGAGACCCTATTGGATCCATTGTGAATCCCTTCATTTTTCGGAAAACCGGTGTCCTTCCATTATCTGTTGGGATCCCTGTAGATCCAAACGGGATCTTTTGGGAACCATTTGTTTGGTCTTTGCGAGGAAATTGTGTAGGACGGCACCATTACTGATGACATTGAAACTAACCTAAGCGAAACAATCATCGGAATGGCGCTTCTCAGACGAAAATCAAGGCATTGTTTACCGTTTTCCTTGACTATCGTGTTGTGGTATACTTCGAATTTCTGCCGTCAGGACAGACAATAAATAAGGAGTATTACGTGAACGCATTAAAGGGTTCGGGGGAAAATGTTTATCGCAAGAGGCCAGAGACCACTTATAGTTTATTAACAACGAGAAGGCACCGGGTCACTCAGCTCATCTTATACGCGACTATTTGACCAAACACAATGTTCAGTCATACCGTTTTGAAAGCTCGGTATTCATCTGACATGGATCCTTGCGACTTTTTCCTATTCTGAGTCAAGTTAATACTTCGCGGAAAGCGTTTTGAGACGATAGAGGCCATAAGGGAAAGCTGAAGGCGTTCCCAAAATCAATCTATGAAAACGGTATTCTAAGATTGGAGAAAGCGTTGGAATATGTGTATTGATTACACCATGAATATTTAACAGTTTTCGTTGAAGAACTTCGGGTACGTCGGCATTAGTCGCGAGTTGCAGAATGGTCATCACTGGTCTACATGCCGTAAGATTGGGGAATCCCCCATAATTCTTTTTGAAAAAACTGCAGGGAACAAAACGAATATGAAACATTCGAGCTTCGACTACTTAAATTCCTTAGAAAATTGTCTAGTTGTCTCTGTAGCCCATATGTTAGAGACAACTATCAAGACTGAAATGCAGCAAGTCCGATAAATCTGGACGATGCGAGTTGGTCCTAATGCTATGTTTTCTCTTCCATGTAGGGAAGACATATTCAAGGAAGCGATAGTAAAACGGTACAATGATGCTAATTGACTGCTTGAAAAGACTGCATCTGTCAAAATATAGAATCAAAACGTTCGTATGGAGACAATTGTTCTGATGACTGGCATGGCTATACGACCACCAACCGCAGTTGTCGCTGCCGCCTAACATAGAACTATTTCGTAGGCGACAAAATCAAAGCAATTGGCATTATTGCTTCAAAACAGATTTTCTACTTTTTCGATCTACTTTGAACAATATTTAAAAATTTGATGGTATTTTTAAAGGAAGTCTGCAAAGATCCTCAAATTTGTAATTAGGTGTACAAAAATTATGATTGTGACGTGGCTGCCGCTTTCATTGTAATCATGTAGTTGACTACATGGCAACGGTCTAAGCCGATGCCATTCTAAAGTTGTGTGGCCGTGTCGCTGCCGTCTTGAATGTGTTTGGGCCATTAACGTTTCAGCGAACTTTTAGTTGGTTACAGTTGCTGCGTTTTCTAGGCAAAATTGCTTGTCATTAGAGAATTAGTGGACATTAGTGGACACCTTCAGCAAGTCAAAATAAGCAATTGACAGCAAATTGTTTGGCAATTTATGGAACTTTTTGGCAATTATGATGAACAATTTTCTGAAACTGTTTGTTTAGAATTTAATTAGGAAACTTTATCAATTGATGCTGTTTTATTTTTTTATGATAATACAGTGCAAGCTCGGTATTCGCGACTACCCATTATCGCGACGGCTTAATTTTTAACATTGCAGGTTCTATTTTCGTGACTTTTATCTGTTTTTTTAAATTTTATTACAATGTCTTTAACCAAAAAAGAGAAATCGCCACCTTTTGGTATATTAACCTTTTTGGATTTTTAAGCCGACAACAGCACTATTTGAACTACGTGATTCAGCTGTTATTTTAAAAAATTATTTGCCAAAAAAGCAACTCAAAATCTCCAACTTCTTTAAAAATGTTTAAAATGTAAATATATCAGTTAAAACAATTGTAATTTTAAAAATTACATACAATTTTCAACAAAATTTTGGGCTCTGTTATCGCGAAAATTCGGTTTTCGCGACATGTCTGGTTTTTAATTAGTCGCGAAAATCGAACTTGCACTGTATTTGTAGTCTACGGTTTGCTTCTAAAATGAAAACATTTCAAAATCATTTTTTTATTTTATTATTTTATTACATCTGAACCAAAAAATTGACCAAAAACATTAAGAAATAAACCTAACTGATTATTCAGAAATACGCTTTTCAGTTTCAAACTGAAACTAACTTATCACTTTTTAAAACAAAATCTTTCAAATGTTGTCAAAACGACAAAAGTTCATAATAAACGCAATCTAGGGTTAAAGCATAAATAGTGGCACTACTACAAAATGCAAATTAACACGAAAAGTATCTCAAGCTAATGTAGAAATGACGTCTGTGTCTGCCGTTTTTGTTGACACTACCGCTAACAACAGCAAAAACAATAACAACAATGAACAGCAAATGGCATAAAACAAAGCCGGCCGCTACTACGAGGAAAGCAAACTATGCGAGCAGATATGTATGTGGCTCTGTGTGTGTGTGTACCGTAGAAAATAAACCAAAGCAACTGCGCTTCGAAGGTGAAGCGAAATAAAAAAGAAGAAAAAGCCAAGAAGACAATAATTCCAACACATGGCAGCACCGACCAACCGTTCGACCAACTGACTGAACCGGTGCTTGCCGTGAGTAATGATGACGTTGACTGAAATGTAAAATTAGTCGTGTGAAACCAAACATGCGAGTCAAAGCAAACGAAATTCAGGCAAATTGCAGCGGCTAAACGAAATTGAATCATGAAACTTTGTCTGGTTAAAATTGCGGCAATAATCGAGCGACTAACTTCTAGCTGGCAGTGTGCACTATGAGTTGTTGCAGATGAGGGCTCTGGGTCAAGGGAGGGAGCGGCAGGGTTGGAGGGCGAAAGCAGCTCTATTTCGGCAGTTGCGTGACGTGCGGAATGTAAATTGCCATTAGCTGCCGCACACGCAGCATTTAGTCGCTAACATTGGCGAAATTTTAATTAAAGAAATGACAGCACTTTCTGCTTTTGGCTGCCGACATGTGTGGGGTAGAGTGTATCACGTCATTGTTGCTGTCACTTTTGACTGACTTTTAACCGTAGGTATTGAATTCATTGTCAAGAATTACATAATTGCAATAAATTGGGGCGGTGCGGTGCGTTGGAGGCCACCAGTTCAGCGGCGCTTGCTGCGGAATCAGAACCGGTTGGCTTGTTAGTTAGTGTGTGTGTGTGTGTGTGTGTATATGACAGTCAATTTATTATGCAATTGTGGAACTGACATCAGTGGCAAATAAAGTCTTAACTCGCGCTATCAAATCGCGACGGCGATAAGATAGGCGCAAGCGAGCGACGCGAGCATAAGAGCTGAAAATGTGAATTGACAACAAATTAAAAAATAAATAAAATAAAAAACAATCAACAACAAAACAGGTTGCGGGCTTTTAATGCTGTTGTTGTTGCGAGTTTGTTGTTGTTGTAGCAAAAAACCAAACATTTAACGCTCGCGTTACTACAAAATTATTTGGGGGAGTATTTGAGTATTGCTAGCAAATTTGTTTTAATAGGAACAAAATATTTTACATTATACTCGTTTTATTTAATGTATTACACTGTTTGACACAAATTTAGTTTGTCTTGAAGCATGACATTAAAATAGACCAAACAAAAAATTCAACAAATAAATTTATAAAAACTAAATAAAATTAAAATTTGCTTTGAGAGCAGAAGCAACCACGTAGATGTTTTTTTTTAATTGTTATAAAAATATTTTAGAGAACAAGTTTCATGCATCTTAGTTCATTATTAAATACCGAATATAAGATTAGAATTTGGTAGGTATTATTTTTCAATTTTTATTAAATGTCTTTAACAAGATAACAAGAAAAAAATAGGTTTTTCCATCTAAGTTCAATGTTATGGTTTCAAAAAATATTTGACTCAAACCCAGTTAATGGGTTGTTCGAAAAGTAATTTCGTTTTTTTTGTATGAAATCGAAAGACTATTTTCTTATTGTTAAATTACCTAACCTAACCTATCCTTTCTGGTCGAATATATATTGAAATCTTTTTGGCAGTGATTCCATGCTCATAAATTTTTGTATTTTTCTGGCAAAAACGTATCCAGGCGATTTTTGACTTAATCATTCGGTAGAGTTTACAGTCTACAAAATTTTATAGAAACTGAAAAAAATAATAATCAAAAGATGCCAGATCTGGAGACTAGGTGAGTGTGACACAATTTCATTTTTTGAGGTTTTACGTACAACTTTTGAGCGCAATTCCATTTGAAACCATATTTTGCACTAGCAATTTTTGTATTTGGGGCGAGGAGGGGCTTGAAGTCCCAAACCTTTCCCCTGTGTACATTCCATTAAAACTGCAAACCAAGTGACCAAAATGGTATGAGAACACCACTCCTTTCCTATTGATTAATTGTGTGTTGTGTCTTTTTGTTTGATTGAATCATTCCATTTGTTCAGCTGGTGACACTATAATTCAGAATTGATCATTCTGTTGTCCAGTAGAAGTTCAAAAACAAAATCCCAAAATCCCACGCAACCAAATAGCATCCCCTTTTTAATGAATGCCAGCTTTCTAAGTGCTTTTTGGGTTGATTTATATTTTTTACTTCATAATCTCTTGACTTAGACTTGGCTGTAGATAACCCATTTCTCGTCTCTCAACTCGCTTCAAAAAATTATAATTTTCTTGAAATTTGAGAAGCAAATAACAGATGTAAATTTCGTAAATTTCTTTCTTTCTGTAAGAACATGAAGTACCCTTAAGTAGAGCTTGGTGATAAATTTTATTCGATTAAAATGATAAAACAGTCGAATGCGCCAAATTTAATCTCTCAGTGATATCACTTGTTGTTGTTGTTATTAGCCGTTTTGCATTAATTAATGTCTTTATTTTGTCATGATTAGCTTCAAAGTGGTGCATCTTCAAAATCAAAATTGTCGAATTGAAATTTTGCAAACCAGTTTTGGCACTCTGCCGCTCTGCCTTTTTCTTGCTAGAACAGCATTTTTATATTTTCGATAGTGAATTCTTTTATTTTTCTATATTTGATAGGGTACCCACTAAAAACTACTATGTTTCAATCTTCATAAGCAAATCTTGCTACATCAGTTGTCAAAATGTGTCATGAGTTGGCTGCGAAAAAAATCCCAAAAGTTCAACCAAGTACTCTTCTGTTGCCAAAACATTTAATTACCTCCCGAACAACCCAATACATGTATACATTTTTTCATGTACCAATATTGCTGCGGTTCAGTGTTCGACACCAGTTGACTAGCCAAAACAGACATTCGAGCACAAGGTTAGGCCGGCTGATGTCACCGATTCAGTCGGCGCGTAATTGTGGCGTTTTGTAAATTTTTTTCGGACCGCTGATAAAAGTAGCAAACATAAATTTCGAGCATAGCCGACTGTTGACATTTGAACAATCAAAAATTTACAACGGTGGGTGGTTGCATCATGCTTACACATTGTTTACTGCTGTCTGTATTTATCGACTGCGCTGATAGCGCATTTCTAAGCATAACACAGAGTCTATTTCTGAAAATTGTTATGTTGGGAGTGTCTTTGGTTGCGGCTCATTTAATGCTCAACAAATAAAAAAACTGCTAAAATTTGAAATGAAATGAATTTATTTAGCCTTCAAAAAGAACTGGATTGAATTTTACTGATTGGCTACCGAGCGCCAGCTGAACTATTGTCGAATTGTAGTGGAGAATTTAAATATTTGGTTGTAATTAAATACCTGTATTTTCTTAAGAAACTTGTTTTGCTTATTTGTGTCTAGCTTAAAAAATAGCTTAAGTTTAAGCGCGCTGAAACTGAAAGTAAAATTTCAATATTGAAAGCTTTTAGGTATTTTGAACTTCCGATTACTTTTCATTCTACTTCCCTACTGCTTTAAAAATTAAATTTACCGATTTTCATTTTCAGTTTAATTGACATATTATTATATTTTTTAGTAATACTTACTGATTTAATTTTTAATTTAATTTTGAATATTTTTAAAAATTTTAATAATTTTTCAAAATTTTCAAAATTTGTTTAAGTTTTATAATTTTTTTTTTAATTTTTTAAATTTTTATAATTTTAGAACAATTATTTCTAAGTCAAAGACAAACTTTTCCATGTCTTTTAAAGTTGTTTGAACCATTAGTGTTTACAAAAAAATTATTCAACTTCTTTTTTCACTTTACTTCTCTACTGCTTTAAAAATATTGTAAAATTTACCGCTTTTAATTTTCAGTTTAACTGACTAATTTTTATATTTATTAATAATATTTACTGATTTAATTTTTAATTTGTCTGGGTATAGTGAACACCCTATATAGTGAACACCTCGATATAGTGAACACCCAAATTTTTACATGGAGTACTCTAAATAGTGAACAATCGAAAACCTCTAAATAGTGAACAAAATTTTGAAAGCAATTTCAAGCAAAAAGCAACAAAAAACACAAGAAGGAATCAAAAATGAAAGAGGGTATTCCCCTAATTTGTATTTTTGCTGTTGATTGTTACAAAATCTGCTGTTTTGTTTCTTGACCTTAGTGGTTATGTTTTTTATCGAGTGCAAACCGATTGTGATTGAAAGTGGGCTTCTTAATTTTTATTTTAGTGATCTCTTGAATTCATATACACAAAGTGTATTTTGAGCTTTGAGTTTTTGAATAAAAATTCTAACCTTGATATAGCGAAAAACCTCAATACTGTGAACAGGCCTTGCAATAATTAGTTCACTATATCCAGACACGACTGTATATATATTTTTTAATTTTTATATTTAAGAAAATTTTTTTAAATTGTTATTATTATTATTTATTATTTAAATTTATTATATTTTTAATGATTCTTACTAATTTAAATTTTAATTTAGTTTTTATATTTTTTAAAATTTTTATAATTTTAAACCAAGACTTTCTAAGTGAAAGACAAACTGTTCCATGTCTTTTCAAGTTATTTAAATCATAAGTTTTTACATAAAAATTATTCATAAAATTGCTTTCATGTTACTCAACAACCAGTGAAAGAATCTCACACTTTTCTGTCCGTTAAAGAGAAGTTGACCGCATTTTCATGTCGCTGAGTTAATGAGTTATTTCAATCATCATAAAAAAAGTTCAATAGTCTTTTGCATTCATTTCATTATCTATCACAACTGGCACGGTTCTCTCTAAAAACAAATTGCAATAACGGGAAAAACAATAATAAACAGCAAATAAGACAAATCACGAGTGTTCGAGTGTTGCAGCGCGAAGCGTCATGAATGAGTGACAGTGGCACCGTTGCAAATCTTTTTAGAACGGGTACCGATAGTGGCAGGAGGCTGTTCTTACACGCGATATTTGAAATAATTGACCTGATAAGCTTACTCTGCCATATAAGTCATTATTTTCTAGTGTTTTCCCTCATAGTTTTTTTAAGCATTTGTTCAAGAAAATGCAATACAGGTCTTTTAAAGAATCAATACCAGGGCACAGTTTTATAACTGTGGGAGATGGGGTTTTATAGTTTTGTCAAAACTATTCAACAAATATATAAAACTGCCAGTTCAAAAATCTTTTTAGAGAAATTTCAAACGTTGCAATTAATGGAATAGAACAGAACTTACAGTACATTCAAATGTACTGGACCGGCTAAGAGATTCAGAGTTTTTGGGGAACTTGATGTTAATGGTTGTCTAATGAAGGCCGCAAAATCTGGCTTGAAAATATCCAGAGTCTTTGGGGAAACTTGATGTCAAGGATTGCCTCAGAATCTGGCTATAAGATACCCCGAGTCTCTGAAGAAATTCGATGTGAAAGGCTGCCTATTGAAGGTCGCAAATTCACATATCTGGGTAAACTTGATGCCAAGGACTGCCTATTGAAGGCCGCAGAATCTGGCTATAAAAGATCCAGAGTCTCTGAGGAAATTTGATGCCAAAGACTGCCTATTGAAGGTCGCAGAATCTGGCTACAAGAAATCCAGTCTCTGAAGAAATTCGATGTCAAAGGCTATTAAAGGTCGCAGAACCACCCAACGGTGTGGCTAACTAAAAGAGATCCAGTCTCTGAGGATTTTGATGTCAAGGGCTGCCTATTGAAAGCCGCAAAATCTGACCAAAAGATATCCAGAGTCTCTGAGGAAATTCGATGTGAAAGGCTGCCGATTGAAGGTCGCTAATTCACATATCTGGTTAAACTTGATGCCAAGGACTGCCTATTGAAGGCCGCAGAATCTGGCTATAAAAGATCCAGAGTCGCTGAGGAAATTTGATGTCAAAGGCTGCCTATTGAAGGTCGCAGAATCACTCAACGGTGGGGCTAACTAAAAGAGATCCAGAGTCTCTGGGGGAAATTTTATATCAAGGACTGCCTGAATCTGACTAAAAGATATCCAGAGTCTCTGAGTAAACTTAATGTGAAAAGCTGCCTATTGAAGGGCCGCCCAACGGTGGGGCTCGCCAGATTAGCTTCAAGTAGAGAGGCCAGCTACTTGTTAGTCAAGAAGAAGGTAATAGCTGTGATACAAAGGACTACAAAGTCATTGACACGACCAACAATGTATAATAATAATAATGAAAGTTCAAGCTTTTCTATTTTTTTTGTGAGGCAATCTAGTGAAATATCTAATTTTTATATTTTTTTTTAATTTGTGGTATATAATTTTCGTAATAAAATATTACTTAAACAATTTTGTTTACTTCATTTTAGGACAAAAGAACTTAAAGAACAACTTTTTTATCTCGATTTTTAACCAATCTAAGACCCTATTGACCTATTTTAATGAGAATTTTTTATACAGGGTGCGCAAAAGTTGTCACCTAATGTTCTTTGGCTCTAATTTATGAATTAATGTTATAATTAAATGAATTTATGTACGAATGAATGAATGAATGTCAAAGCAGAATTTACTTCTGCCGCCATTTGCAAAAGTTATAGCTTTCTGCCAATAAAGTGATGACTTTTGCGCCACCCTGTACTTCCTGGCAAGTTATTATTTTCATATTTCATGATAACTTCAAGCTAATATCTTAAAATTCAATAATACATATTTCAAATTTGAAAGTAGGCCCGAGTTTTTGGGGGTTTTTCAAATTGTAGTAACCTTACTAAAAACCGGTAATCGGCATCTGTTTCTAAACTCATTTAACTATACGAAATTATAAGAGTTTACAGAGGATCCAGTCAGACTACTGATGTTACAAATGTCAGAACTTAATAAGAGAAATAAGAGTTGACTATTGCAGTCTCTTTTGGATTCCTGTCCTAATACAGAACCACTGACGTCATTTCACACATTCAGTTTGCCCCCCCTTTCCGATTAGAAACTATCACCTTTACCCAAACTCTGCAAATGCCACTACACTCGTTACAATAGAATGTAGGAAGCGCTACTAGCAACTAACCGCACAACAGTGTGTTCGGCGCTGCCACCTGATGATTCGCCATTCTTTGCGATTCGTTGCTGCGGTGGCGAGCCGGCACATTTTCCGAACCCTCTTGCGTCGACACCACTGTTGGCGCGCAAAAGCAAACGCCGAACAGCGGACAAGCAGATGCAGACGACTTTCTTTTCCCATTCGCTTCCGCCGCTACCGAACGCCACTAAGATTTATAATTAATTTTTGAGGTTAGAGACGTTGACCAGTTGGCCGAAAGCGTACTGAAAGTGCTGCGGCTGCTTTGCTCTTGGGCGTGAAAAATCTATGCATCGCTATGCAGTGCACAGGGCGCACAAAACATGTTAAAATTAGCACAATTCACAGCGACAAAATGTACCGAAAAGCACACACACGTCATTTTAATTGTGAAATAATCAACAGGCCACCATTTGGCATGGCTTGTAAATGGGGAGGGGCAGTCAATGTAGAGTGGAGAATGTGTAACGCACCTTTGAGCCGATCTGATTGCCACATTGACCCGCTTGTAAGTGTACAATTTCCCTCATGTTGTTGCTGCTGGCGTTGACTGTTGGCGCTTCGTATTGATTTTGTACAAAAATTGGTGGTTTGTTCGCAAAGTAACGAATTTGGGCTGCTTTTCTGCACTGTTTTATCGAATGCCGCTGGAACCGCAAAAATGTACAACGAACGCGCACGTACTCACTATTGGAACTGTTGGCCACCACTTTGCTGGCGAGTGTGTGCGCCGTGCGCGGCGCGGCTGGGTGCGAGTAGTGCGAGAGTATCTGTAAGATTCGCCTGTCGCTGCTGCTTCTGCTGCCGTCAAGCAGCTGAGCGGTCACACGCGAGAGCCACACGTTACAATGACGTTTCGTGCTCTTGTAGTGCGCGCTGCCCGAAGGGGCCTCAAACATTCAGGGGCACAGAGCGCGGGAGCTGTGTGTCATAATACGCACCGTTTCACTATCAAAGGCGGAACGATAACAAGACGCGTTGCAAAGTCTGCGATCGCCGAGTGCGGAGCGGAGCGCTACAACCGGCGTGCCAACTGGAGTAACAGTGGCAGTGGGGCCGGCGAGTGAAGAAATCAGTGCTGGCTGGCGGGTGACGCGGTGTTTGCGCTGCTGTGATGACTGTGCGACGAGAATGCGAGACGTGGAACCTTCTCAGGCTACAGAAATGGTATTTTTCTGTCGTCTCATCGAAAAGACATCATTGGCTCGAGCTGTTGTGGCGCGCCAAAGCATGCGAGCGATGAAACGCCGCACAATGCAGAGACGCCGATGAGCGCACAACGTAAAAGCGAATAAATCAAGTTTGAATTTGTGGAGAGCGCAAGAAGAGTGCACACCGAAAATATAAAAATATAAAGCAACACAAACATGTGCCAAGTGCTAAGCAGCTCTAAGCAGCAGCAGCAGCAGCAGTGTTGCTTGTTGTTAGTTGAGGTTGTGGCTGTCATTAGAGGTGGCCGCTATGTTTTTGTTGTTGTTATGATTTTGTACAAATCGTCGGCATTCGCTCAGCTGTGCTGTGTAGCGGCCGCGTGCTCGTACAAAGCGTTGCCGTCGCACCACTGAGCGCTGTGTGTATTCGTAGTTGAGCCATTTTGCCGGTAGGTGAGTTCAATGAGCAGCAATGTTCGGTATGCAAAATGCCGCAAAGTTGAAATACTTCAGCTAAATGTACGATGGCAGGTGGCCGTCCAGCAAAAAACGAAAAGCAGAAATGAATGTAGAACTCGTTGACGCAGAATTGACCCATTTTTGTTTCTAACCCTCTACACTGTGCAACCAACTAATAAAGTAGCAACACTTAAGTTTTTCATACATAAATTGTTGGCCTTTTTGCGCTGTGTGCCGCTTGCGAAACGAGACACCAGCGTCGCCAAGGCGCCAGCGACAACTTACACTAATGTGCAATAAGCAGATTAAGAAATTTGCTAATAGCAAAAGTGTAGGAAAAACAAAATCCAACAAAAACAACAACAACAACAACCTCATGCTTGTACTCTAGTTGCATTCATTGACAAATGTGCGCTGCCCAATGATTGTAAATTTTTGTCGTTTTGGGTTTTTCATTTTTCATTTATTGCAATAAGTGTTCGCTTTATGCAGCACATAATGACCCGCTTAAGTGCTGTCATTGAGTAATTTCTGGCGTTTTCTTTGCAGCAAAACAAAAAAAAAACAAACAAAATTTGAAAATAATTTCCTATATTTGCATAATTGAGTGCCGGCTGGCTCAATTGTCGTTTTGAAATTCTATTTGCCCATTTGGTCCCATAGATACTGTTTGCCTGCTTTTTATTATGACTTTTAAAATGCTGCTGCTGTTGTTGTTGTTGTTGTCGCCTATTTACATATTTACTCTTTGCAGTCAGTCGTTGATTTTGTTTTGCTTACGATGCTCTTCGGCTCTTGGCGTTTATTGAAGCGCCAAATTAGCGATGCTCTTTGACAGAATTGAGAAATAGTCGCGTGCCTAAAAGTATGCAAGCAAATTTGTTAATAAAAAGGTTCTGCCAGCGATTAGCTAAATGCTGCACATTGCTTTGGCGACAGTGCACAGTGATTCGTTCCATAGACAAAATTCAAAAAATTTATAGTCTACAAATTTAACGATTTTTATGTCATTCGAAAGGCAAAACACCAACTATGAAAACCCTAAAAAATGTGTGCAAAAAATTATTTAGTATGTGTCTGAAAGTTTTTTCACAAAAAAAAGAAAAAACATGTTTTCTATTTTTTAGACTACTAAGTAAAAAAATTATAAAAATACATGGATAGCAAGAAGTTACTAAAGTTTCAATATAGTTTCAAACTTTACAAAGCTGAGGCTTCTCTTCATTTAAAATATTAAAAATATTATTCAAAATTTAAAACCTTAAAATTGGCAAAACTTAGAAGAAAAAATCTCAAAAGAATGTGACAGTATGTTCCGGGATTTTTTGATATTTGAAGAACCATTCTTTCTTTGTCGAATGATGTAATTACATCCTCCGATAGCTTCCGATCTCAGAAAGTAATTCAATTTGGAAAGTGGTTTAAACACCTATTTTTCGACAAAATATATTTTATTTATCCCTGAAAGTAGATATGCAGTCAGCATAAAAACTAAAAAAAATTTCACTATTGCAAAGCATACATCTATTATTATCGTTTTTATTGCAAAACTAAAGGGTCCTCATACAACTGCTGTTACTTTTTCCAATTATTAATGTTGATGTAACTGATTAAATGTAAAATCTGAAAAATCGAGTCAACACACTTGGTGCTGTAGCTTTCCAAAAATGACGAAAATATAAAATTTATGTTCCAAACATTGCCAAACTACAAAAGTTTAAGAAAAAACAAAGTGAAGATGATTAACTAGTGTGCAAAATTTCATTGAGAACAGACCACTCCTTCTAATTTGTTCCGCAGTCGTATGGAGTCGAATCACTGTGCAGTGGGTTAATAACACTAGAAAAACTGGAGATTTTCCACATATGGAAAGACCTCAGCGGTAGCTTTGGCTGCTAATACTTTTTATGAGCATTTATATGTCAACATATACAGGGTGGACCATTTAAGATTTGGAATTTGAATCGGTTATAAAAAAAAACTAATGAATATTTTTTGAAAATTCCTGTTTTAGTACAAAGCTTGGACTTTGTTATTTAAGAATGAAAAACGATATCGTTCATATGACTGCCACTACTGGCCTTACAGTACGCCATTCGGTCAACCCAATTTTCAAGTACTTTTTCGATTGTTCTGGGTAGAATTTCCTGAATGGCAACTCCGATTTCATGTTTCAAAGCTTCAATCGTCTCTGGATGGTTAGCGTAACACTTGTCCTTTACGGCTCCCCACAAAAAAAGTCCAACGGACTTAAATCGCAGCTCCGAGGCGGCCAATTGACTTCAGAATTTCGGCTGATTATTCGATTTTCGAAAACGGTGCCCAAAAGTTCGATTGTTACGTTGGCTGTGTGGCTTGTTGCGCCATCCTGTTGAAACCAAATGTCGTCCATGTCATCCGCTTCAATTTTTGAAAACAAAAATTCGTTGAGCATGGTACAGTAACGCTCGCCATTGACTGTAACGGCGGCTCCTTGTTCATTTTCAAAGAAAAATGGCCCAATGATGCCACCGGACCAAAACCCGCACCAAACCGTAACTCTTTGTGGGTGCATTGGCTTCTCAATGGTGACGTGTGGCTTTTCCGAACCCCAGATGCGACAATTTTGCTTATTCACATAGCCTCCGAGGTGAAAATGGGCCTCATCCAAAAAGACAATTTTTCGATTTTTCGACGATGGGTTGAAGACAGTTCTCAATATTTCCCAATTTTGTTCAAGCGTGTAGCGTCCCATTTCGTAAATGTCAAACCTTTAACTAAATTACGAACACAAATTGAATAATATTTGGACTGCCATTCTCGAAATAAAGCGTAGTTCAAATTCCAAATTTTAAATGGTCCACCCTGTACAAAGGAAATTTTTTTATATAAAAATAATGATATTTTGTATATACCTTTAACATTTCTTTTACGAACTTGATATAATGATATTTTTTATATACTTTTAATAAATATATTTGTTGATCATGTCTATAAAAAATAAAAAGGATATTAAAAGCGATTTTTTCTTTTTGTTTTTTATTTGTAGATCTTATTTAATTTTAATTTTAATTTTGGATTTTAATTTTGGAGATATCAACATATCTCTATCTATAAAAATGAGTGTGTTGTATTTGTTTGTTTGCTTGTCATTTAAAAACTCACAAACTACTTGGCCGACTGAGCTGCAACTTTGACACAATATGTGTTTTGTTCAAGCAAACAATTCTGGATGCTTTTTGTTTTTATTTTCGATTTTTATTTTCAATTCCATACAACTAGAATTAAACTATGATTCTTATGGACGACAATACGTTTTGATTATTGCTTCTTAGAAACCCAAAAGTTTACAACCTCACAACTTCGTTTCTATGGGAGACGCCTTCTGGTGGTGAATTTTTGAACTTGAATTAATTTTGTATTTCTTGCACTGAAGAATGTTGATAATTGCTGAATAAATTATGCAAATTGGTTCAGTAGTTTCCGAGATACAATGTATCCTCGCTTATTTTAATACAGTCGAAACCGCTTAACTACAAGGAGCTTAATTAAAAAATTTGCTTAACTGAAATATAAGTCCAGGTCTCATTTTTATTTGGTATTTTTTCTTAAAATTAGTTTGCTCAACTGAAACTTTGCATAACTGATTCGGTTAACTGCAACTAAATGACGGGAAAAATCTACTTGCAGTTAAGTGGACTCGACTGTATCAAAAAATATTAAAAAGTTACCAATTTCAGCCCCCTTAAGAGTTTTAGAGAGCGGTTAGGTATGTGTGGAAAAACGGTTCGTAAGGAAAAATAAATGGATACATCTGTGGGCAATCTGGTAGTAATGGAAGCCCATTTTTTAAAAACGATCATTTTGTATGGAAGCCTCATTAAGGCTTGGAGTTAGCGATATGTATGTATGAAAAAAACATTTGAAAGGAAAAATAAATAGGGGTCAGTCTTACATTTGATACATCTGTGGGCAACGTGTGAGCAGTTGGAGCCTATTTTATAAAAACGATCATTTTGTATAGGAGCCCCATTAAGGGTTGGAGATAGAGGGTAAGTACGTTCAAAAGAAATGTTTAGAAGAAAAAATAAGTGTGGGTCACTGATGATTTAAACCCTCTAAGAGCAATGTCTGAAGAGCTGTGGAGCAATTTGACGAATTTTTAAGCTATTCTGTGCCATTTAACTTCATTTTCAAATTTCCTGCTTTATTCACGTTTTCATCAAACCGCATAAAATGAAAGGTACCGGAACATCGAAATAGAAAAATCATGCACTAAATCATGGCTAATATATAAATTCATATAGACAGATTTTTGTAAAAAATTCAATTCTGTACAAAATTTCAACTAAAAAAATCAAAAATACGCAGCAACATTGCCATGATATGGTTTTGCAATGGATTCAGAAACAGAGAGTTGATTTTTAGAAACAATGTCTACTTTGCACTCATACAATTTCAAGCAAATTCACGTTTATTTTGCTTGTAGTCCAATAGACCGCAGTTGATCTTTCCAAATATTTAGAATTCTTTCAATAGATAATTCGAAAAGTGCACATCGGATTTGGCTAGTTTTTTACACAATTGTAAAACTCAATAAAAAATAAAATGCACCCAATTAAAAGTTGATAGAAGTAATAGTTATGAAACTGCAGTAATTTAAAAATGCAAAGTTGTCAAAATGGCAATCGTATTTCCAGTGTTAAAGACCTTAGGAAGTGTTTTATAAAGTAGCATAAATTTAAGATTAACTGCTTTTAATCTGTCCGTCTATAGGCTTTTACTCTGCAGATGCAGTAGCGTTCCCTTAACACTAGAATGCCCAAGACAGTCAAAATGACTTCTTTGAAGTCTTTTAACCCTTTCGACCCCGATTTTTACCCTGTGTAAAAATTGTACGATTGTACTTTTTGGTATTTAAATTATGAAACACTTGTCTAAGAAGTGTGCACACGACATTTGAAGTCGCCACGCCTCTTTGTTAGAGTTCTAGAGCTAGTTTACTTTTGAACAATTTTAGCTTAAAACGGGTTAAACAAATTTTGTATCAATACTTTTTAGTTACAGAAAAATTATTTAATATTTCCGGAAAACTACAAAATTATCACTTTTTGCTTTTATTTAACCATTATTAAAGAAACAGGGTGTTGATCAAACGCGCCCAATTCGTAGACTTCAATTAGAACACAAACTTTCCCTGATATCGCTGCAAATTATTTGAAATTAGTTTGGAGATTACAGTACAATTTTTGTAATTTGCTTTGAATTCACTTCTAAAAATATTAATTTCTTGGTTCCTACTTAAATTAAACCCATAAATCAATCGTAGCTTTTGCTATAAGATGACAAATAGGTGAAGTTGCTCACAGGCAACTTTGGGATCGAAAGGGTTAATATAAATAATTTTCTCGAGTTGATTTCTGAAAGAAAATGTTCTGTTTCAAACCTCCAAAATATTTCTTTGCTACAAAAAATGTAGGCGCATATATTTTTTGAAATGGTATTCAGCCCCTAGAAGGAAATCCTCTGTGCGCCAGTGCTACTTGTACACTTGTACAACACTAACTTAGCCTTAGGCCTTTTATGGGGTCAATTGTATAAGTATTTGTTGTATTATTTTACTCGAATATTGAGCCATATGAACATGCAAAGTACTGCCATTCAAAATTTTCTCACAAATGCAGCTGAAAGAGCAAAACTCAGGAATATTTTAGAATATTTGCGGTGATAATCTGCTGACGGAAACGTGCTGCCATTTGTTCACCAACGAAAGGAAAAACCCGCAAAGCGTAAACAGTAAAAAGTAATTCGCGCTTTGGCTCAGCAGCTGCAACGAAGCGCGGAAACAGTGGCACGTACACAACTCGGAGGAACCTGCACGAGCCTGAACTGGCCACGAATAGACAACAAAAAACTCAAAGAAAAAGAAAAGAAAAACGCCAAAGCGGCACCGCTTTCGTCCTTTTGGCGTTATTTACAAAAACCCAGTGTTGGCAAGAGGGGTGAATGGGGGGGGCATTACAAAAGGCCAAATGGCACATATGCGGCGCGGATTGCTGCTTGAAAATGCAGAGCAGCTGAGAAATCAAATAAACACAAATAAAATCGACAGTTTGGAGTCCGAGATGCGCGCGCGGCTTTAATAGCCTCAAAAATATACACTGGCAGCGGACGGAACGTGAGCCGATTGCTAAAGGCCGCCGTCGCGGCAATGGGGCAGGCCAAGGCGTGCCAAGACACTCGCAGTGTGTGGCAGTAACGGGTTACGCGAGCGGCGAACGTGGCAAATGCAAATGGCAATGCGGGCAACATGTGTGGCGGCAAGCGGGGGTAGAGCGGCAGCGTTGATTACGCGCAGCAAAGCCGTTTCGGCCAAAAATTCATGAACAACAACAACAACAACATCAGCAATACGACAATACGCTCGACAGTGCGAATATGCAATATGTCAAGGGCCGATTGGCGGCAGTAACAGAAATAGTAAAATTTATGTCCTATCGCGCTATTGCGACGCGTATGTGGCGTGTTGCAACATCAATGATGCAACATGACAAATGCAAACGATTTGCCATTCAATAAAAGCAGCCATCAATCGCTTTTCAGCGCTACTGCTGCTGCTGCAGTTGTTGTTGTTGTTATGCTTGTTATGCGTTTCTAGCTATGTGCCGCCATAACCTTCACGCACAGCAGTGACAGGAGGCTGGCGTGCGTGTGTGTGCGTGTGTGTGTGGGTGTGAGTGTGATGGGCGGAAAACCCCAATTTAATAAAATATTGAACCGCAAAATGGAATAAATAGAAAAAAAGTGGCTAATGTTGTTGAAAGCAATGTGAATGTTGTTGCTGATTGCGGCATGCGGCATGCGGCATACGGCGTGTGGCAATAACAATAAATAAAAAACTAAAAATATTTACCTTTACATCAAAATGCGCTGCGGCTAAAATATTTGGCCTGCATGTGTCGTTTGTGTTTAGCCACAAATACGCACACACACACACACACACACATGCGCGTCCAATCAAAACAAACAGATTGCGCGCAACAGACACAAAACCCTTTTTTTGCGCCATATTTGCTTGTAATTTTTTCGCGTATAAAACATTAAAGAGTCAACGATTGGCAAATGTCAACACCTGCCACCGGAGCGCAACAGCAGCGCGGTTTTGGTGTTTTTGTACACAACATTAAAGTGAAATGTTATTGCGGGCATTTAAGTCGAAACGTGGCATAAACAAAATCCGAAATGTTAGAGGCAAATTATTGAAATTCAATCTATGTTGAGGTTTGGGATTTTTAAAACGTTTGTTGTTTATTGGAAACTAAAGGGAAATGCAGACTAGGAGACAGAAATTTTGAATGAAAAATTCTTTCAGTGGCATACAATTGTGTGATTAAATTGATTACTTCTACTTCTACTACTTCTACTACTTCGACTACTTCTACTACTTTTACTACTTCTACTACTACATCTTCTACAACTTCTACTACTTTTACTACTTTTACTACTTTTACTACTTTTACTACTTCTACTACTTCTACTACTTCTACTACTTCTACTACTTCTACTACTTCTACTACTTCAACTACTTCAACTACTTCTACCACTTCTACCACTTCTACTACTTCTACTACTTCTACTTCTACTTCTACTTCTACTTCTACTTAGACTTCTACTTAGACTTAGACTTAGACTTAGATTTAGATTTAGATTTAGATTTAGATTTAGACTTAGACTTAGACTTAGACTTAGACTTAGACTTAGACTTAGACTTAGACTTAGACTTAGACTTAGACTTAGACTTAGACTTAGACTTAGACTTAGACTTAGACTTAGACTTAGACTTAGACTTAGACTTACACTTAGACTTAGACTTACACTTAGACTTAGACTTAGACTTAGACTTAGATTTAGATTTAGACTTAAATTTAGACTTAGATTTAGACTAAGACTTAGACTTAGACTTAGAGTTAGACTTAGATTTAGAATTAGACTTAGACTTAGACTTAGACTTAGACTTAGACTTAGACTTAGATTTAGACTTAGACTTAGACTTAGACTCTATCTTCCTCTGAATCGTGTTGCATTGCTGAACACACTGTGTTGTCTAATTTTAACTCAATTGAGTCCACTTTCATAACTTTTCCTTCTACCCCTGCTTCTACAACCATCTTTGCATGCACTTCCGTTTCCTTTTCTTTTCTTATAATATTATCTCGTCTTTTCATTCACTCATCTACAATAAATTTGAACTCTCGTAAATTTAAGGCACCCCACCAAGCAAAATGTGAGAAATAGGCAACAATCGTCAGTGGCAACAAATTGGCGACTCGCCGATTTATTGCCGCAGCGACAAATTAGCAACATGTCCTGTTGCACTTTGTTTTCCAGGACTTTGAAATATCGAATTGAACTATGTTTTGTATTTCAGTGCGATTGATTGTATTTTAGAAATTTGTATTCATTCGTCGACGAATAGTCTGAGTCTGAACTGTTACTGGCAGCTGAATTTGGTGAAAGTTGTGTGCCTCTTTTAAACGTTGTTTGAAGCGGCATTTGAAACCAAGTCCTCACTTTCAATACCACAAAATCACTGCAATCTCTCCGGATTCTGAGAACAGTTGAGTAAAAACGTGAAACTTTTACTGGAAAAAAAGAAGCACCATGACAAGGAGAACAACTAATTTCACTTTTAAATTTTGTCAATTGTTACTTTTTAAATAAAATGAAAATATTACAAAAACATTTGTTCAAAACACTATTGCTCAATTTAGCAAGTCGCCTACGGCAACAAAAAAGCTATATGAAAATTACTCGTCAAGGCGATAAGAAAATGACTCGTCAAGGCGATAAGAAAACGACTCGTCCAGGCGAGTTGCTTTCGGCGGACGTTTTAGAGCGACTGGTGATACGAAATCGATACGCTGGCGATATTACCGGCGATAAATTTGTTGCCGGAAGCGAATCGTTTTCTTATTGCCGACAACAAAAAATGTCTGGTGGGACATTTTTAAAAATGTATAAAATTTTAAATTTCTTTTCAATATGTTCGACATGCAAGAATTTCAAGAAATATATCGCTTTCGTTTTAGTTGCAACATGTGTACCAAATGTTTGACGAACGACCGCTGCCGGCCATTCGTTGCAAGTGCATTATTTAATTGCTTGCAATCCTACATCAAACTCTAATAGGCACATCATAAATACAGACGCAACTCGCAGCTGCAGCAATGCCTGTGCATGTGTGTGTATGTGTGTGTGTGTGCCACTTGTGCGCCACACTGAATGGACCCAGCGGACTTGCAGTGCGCTGTCGAGCGACAACTTTTACAATATTTTGCTTTTAACTAACTAAAAAACTAACTGTCGCTGCTGTTGGTGTCATTCTAGTTGCTGCTACTGTTGTTGTTGTTATTGTGCAAAGCACTACACACTCACACTCAAATAAATAATTACAATACATGTGGAGAGGATAAAATAAAATAAACACTTGTACAAAGTGCACACAATGGACAAACACACACACACACACACAAACATGCACACCGCTGAAAAATGTCATCGAGTTCTGGTCGGATTGCGTTGTTGCTGTTGTTGTGCGGCACATGTGCTCCGAAATGTTGCATTGCACAATAAAGTGAGCCGAAATGTAATTGTTTTGCAAGTGGCATTGCGACCACATTTTGACACCCGCAAAATAACCAGCAATTGCAGCCGACCATAGATGTGCTAGTTGCACAAATTTATTTTGTTATCTGGTGTGTTTGTGTTGTATTTATTTGGGATTTTGTTGGATTTTGCAGAAGAGTGAAATTTTGTATAACCAAAATAAATGGTTTTCATTTCTGAAGTTGGAATGATCATTTTTTTATTGACCAACAGGCGGAAGATGACGCTGGTTGATCAAAAAAATTAATGGTTTCATATTATTGGCAGAAAAGGCGGAAAATCTGTAGTCTAAGGAAGCTAATTGCATTTGTGAATGAACCATGGCGCATCTCTGGTTCTTCGATGGACTTGCAGAAAGAGCTGATGCACAATTTCCTTTTTAAGACCAAGTGATTCCCACAAGAGACCGTCTGGATCTAGGACAGGACACTGGATTCAAAAATGAAGGGAATCACAAAATGAAGGAGACCCAACAGGGTCTCCGAGTGGAAATGCATTCCGCACACTCCTCCTCCAAAACGTAACCTAACCATGGCACGTCTCTAGAGCCAATTGATTTTAGTTTATTTAGGTAGGTTAGGTAAGCTGGCTGGCCAAGTCGACCACGCATAGACCCTTTTGGGTCCCAAGCGGTACCAGTATCAGAGTCCGTTTCAGTACCAGAGCGTATCGACATAAAAGTGATCAGTGAGAATGTGGATGGCTCATCTAACCCTCCAACTCACACAGATGGGCTTCAGTTGTTAAAAATTTCACCGGACATAAGGATTCGTGTAATTTAACTATTTTTGTATAAGATTGAACACAAAATTCTTCAATAAGGCCCAAAACTTTCCACTCAATCACATATTTTTTTCAATATTTATATGTAATAAAAATTAAAAATTACACTGCACAACAGCATGTCTTTTGCATGGAGTTTTTTACATGATTTTTAATCGTTTTTCCACACTGTTTTCAAAATCATACTCCGTTTTTATGTGACAGCTCTAGTTTTCGCAAAAAATGGGCGTGTCACTTTTTCGAATTTTCCTCGGCTTTTTTCCCGTTTTCGACTGTAAATTCTGAACCAATAATCCTATCGACATGATTTTTATATAGTTGCACTAACAACATTTCACGCCATTTTTAATGACATTAATCAATTTTATGCGTTGTAAATTGGCGTTGTAATAAGGTTTCAAATAGGAAAATATTGAATTTCAAGGCGTTTTTTCTGATAGCGAAAATTGTACAGATGTTTCATAAATCAAGTTACGAAGTATATGAATATCTTAAGAAGAAACATCAATTAATACAACATAGCCAAATTTTTTGGCGTAAGTCACATTCTCATCGAAATAATATCAAAAATGTTCCATAGTCATTTTCAACACTTTTCAGCTTTTTTCCTTTCAAACCTAAGAGCCTCAAAATATGCAAAGTTTTTTTTTTTTTTTGTTTCGAGCAATTCAAAATGTTTTTGTTTTTAAGGAAAAAGTATGAAAAATGACGAAAATTACTATGGTACATTTTTGCTATTATTTCGATGCGAATGTGTATTCCGCCAAATAATTTGGCTGTGTTGTAATGTTTGATGTGTCGGCTTTCATTATACACCTAACCCGTTAATTGATTTACGAAAATTGTGTACGTTTTTGACCATCAAAGAAAACACCTTAAAATTAAATTTTTCCGACTTTGAGGTCCAATTACCGCGGAATTTTAAAACTTATAAAAATAAATTGCATCGAAAAAGAAGCCGTGTGGTGTTATTAATGCGATAAGGTGAAAATCATTTCAATCGATTTTTTTGTTTAGAAATTACGATCAAAAATATGGAAAAAGTAGAGGAAAAACTGAACAAATGACACGGTACCTATATCTCACTAACTAGAGCTGCTAGAAAAAATCTGAGCCATGCAACAGAAAAAAAGTGTTTTTTTGTTGTGCTGTGTTTTACGAGTAATTCAATTCTTGATAAGCAATTTGAGTTACGACACACAATTTTACCGAACAAAATATGTTCATAAAAAATTTTCCAAATTTTTTCCGAGTGTATTTAGTTGGAGTTGCGACATTTTTGCATGCGCATCCATATTTTCATTGCACATTGGTTTCGCAAAAGTAATACCAGCCCTCCTCCTCCTTCCATGCTGCATTCGTGAATTTATTAAAAAAAGTTAGTGCAACTGAATTTCATTAATTGAAATCGAATTGGCATATAACATAACACTTTTTGGCCGTATCCAAGTGCCATGGATATTGCAATGTCCTCAGGGCATTCGATTGTTGTCCATTTCAGCTCAACATGAATGGTGTATAATAAATTTTATATTCGTTTTTGAATGACAGACATTTGTTTGAGTTTCGACATTTAAAAAAAATTACGTTACCTGTAGGGATGCATTCATCCTATCCATTCATAAACTATGAATCGGCATAGAATTCTGGAATATTGAAAAACAGCTGCGAAATTTTTTAGATTAGTTTCAATGTTTCTCTCAATTTTGCACCAAGTAAACAGGAAAATGGAACTTCGTTCAATGCCAATTTTTATAATGTCGTTGCATGTAGCCACAGAAATGTGCACACAGAAATATGTGTCCTTGTAAAGGACAGCAGTCTGACATTAGCGAAAATGTTCAACATTCAAAGCGAACATTTGCATTTGCCACGATTGCCAAAAGTTGTATTTGATTTTGCAAGAGCAAAGTGAGTAGCACTTCATACAAACACACAAACACATACAAGCAAACTAACAACGATGGCAATAAAGTAGCAAGGAGTTGCAACAACAAAACACTAAGTGTACCATAACAAAAAGCAACAACAATGAAATGCCAAATTTAAACACAATACAGAACAGAGGGAGGAGAGAAGGGAACATTGTTTAACAAAAATTTTGAGGCAGCAATGTTCGAACGATTAATCGGCATCGGCTTTGGTATCGGCCTGTATTGACTTAAAGTTTTGTAATTGGAGCCGATTTGGCATTGATTAAAGGTGATTGATTTGACTAAATGCGAAAATATTTGCTTTTAAGCTCGGAAAGCTAAATAAATGAATACAAAATTGGAATGTTTAGGTTGGAGAAGCAGCCTTCTCTTGAAAGATAATAACAACTCGAAATTTGTAGTCTTGAATTTTTCTTCTTCTAGAGAGCTTCTCTCTCGACTTTTTTTCGAAGCCGTATGGACGATAAAGAGAAAGAAAGGCAAATCGAAATCTATTTAGATGAAGAAAGACTCATCTGGGGAGCTTCTCCTTCGACAGTCTTCAGCATTGGGGCAGCCACTCCTATCTACTAGATTTGGCATCGGCTAAGTACGGCCAATTATTTGGCCATTACTTTCGAATATCAAAGTTAAAAGACGAAGCGTCAAGAAACTAGTCTGAACACCACTTATAGAATATTTTTGTTTAAAAAGTTTTTACACTGCTTTGTAAATGGAATTTGTATTGAAAACCTTTACTATTAGCTAAGAAATGATTTTATTTCTATTTCCTAATCAACATCGATCACATCTAGTTCGGTCAAACCGCATCAAGCCGAACCTATCTAATCGGCATTGGCTGTGGTTTTGGCCATACAAATGGGCATCAGTCGAACACTAAAACACACTCACACACACACACACACAACATGCACTGAATGTCTTTTGCATATTTGAAAAGCGCAACGGAAATTGCATTGGATGCATTTATTTTATTTGCACTCGACCATTTAAATTGGACAAAACCCAAACGAAATTGTGATGACCAAAACCAACAATTGACCAGAAATTTCCTTTGATTTTGTTGATTTTCAAAATGGACATTTGGAAATGCAAGAGCGGCGCACTAAAATTGATAGTGTCAGCGGGAAGATGTGTGGGGAGGATATGCAACTAAATTCTGTGTGAATACACACATATATATGTATGTATGCAGTTAGATATGAAAGTAGAGACAGCGAGGAAAGGCAATGCAGATGCCAGCTTTCGGTTTTATGGTTGGAATTTATTGCTGCATGCTTAAATAGGGCGTCGCTTTCGGTGTAGTTGGCGGGCTAATGACTTTATGTAAACATGAACACACACACACATACAAAATTGGCACTACAGAACGGACTCATTAGGGACTCCTAGCTGCCGACATGCATTCACATTGGGCGTGCATTGTGGCGTGAAAACGATTTACGGTTTAACGCTAATTCCAAATGACGATTTCTTTTTCATAGGTAATGATTGAATGTCTGTACTGTCGTCAAAACAAAAGACAAAAAAAATTTGTTAAGAAAATAAATGTATTGAAAGTACAGTGAGCGAAAGTAGTTGAAGTAAAGTTGTTGGAGAAGTTGAGATACTATCTATCTATCTATCTATCTATCTATCTATCTATCTATCTATCTATCTATCTATCTATCTATCTATCTATCTATCTATCTATCTATCTATCTATCTATCTATCTATCTATCTATCTATCTATCTATCTATCTATCTATCTATCTATCTATCTATCTATCTATCTATCTATCTATCTATCTATCTATCTATCTATCTATCTATCTATCTATCTATCTATCTATCTATCTATCTATCTATCTATCTATCTATCTATCTATCTATCTATCTATCTATCTATCTATCTATCTATCTATCTATCTATCTATCTATCTATCTATCTATCTATCTATCTATCTATCTATCTATCTGTCTATCTATCTATCTATCTATCTATCTATCTATCTATCTATCTATCTATCTATCTATCTAAATTTAATGTTGCACAATTTTTTGGTTTATTTCGAATTTATGAAATTTCAAACATAAGTATTTCTAAATCATGCACTCATTATATATGAGCAACTTTTCCGCATGCATATGTTTGCATGTAGTAGAATCCATTAATGTGCCGCTAAGTGGCTGTCTGTCTACTGGCCTTCCTGTCTGTTTAACTGTCTCTTTCGGAACGGATTATAAGGGACTTATGGCAGGCGCCTAATTACCGTAACAACGCCACGCTGAAAATTGCTCCACTTAAGCAAGCACACACACACACACACATGCAGAGTGGCACTTTATCTGCTAATGCGGCCGGTGCTGGGATCAGTCGGGCGGCGCGCTTAAGTATTTATGAAACACATATTTGCAATCTGTAAATGCTAATACGCATGCAAACGGATTACGGCGAACGGCGAAAGCGCTTCAAGGGTCAAACGGCATTTGGCAAATGGCCGCACGGCCGAACCGACAGAAAAGAGAATATTTAAGCGAGGCCACAGAGTGAGTGCAATTAAAATAAAAGAGTGCAAAATAAAAAAAAAATTATACAAAATGTAAAACAAAAAATACAAAATGAAAGAAATGAAATGAAAGCCAGCAGAGAATCGCATGCGAGAAAATTGCAAAAGGCCTAAGGCTCGCTGAGAGGGGAGCGGGCGGGAACAGCGGCAGTTCGAGGGCTGTAAAATTCGGAATTCATTGGTGCGACACAAATGGCAGCGAACTATTTAAGAAAAGCAATCTTTTAGTTAATTAAACGACAAAGACATCAAACAAAGGCACACAATTTCCGTAAAATATGGCTCCAACAACAAATTCACATAAAATACCAAAAGAGCAACAAGCAAAGCAACGCTGCGAAGCAACAGGAAGCTGAAGCAAGGAGAATAAATGTGGCAGTATGAAAGCATGGAAAAATGGGGGGGGGGGCAGAGGGAGCACAGTAACATTGTCTTGAATTTTTTGAGATGCCGCTGGCTATACAACATTACAACATATCAAAAGTCAATTGCATGCAAGATGAATGCAGCAGTGACGACGAAGTGGGGCCGAGGACGTTCGAAGAAAGGCAGAAGACGTGCAGAAAGCATAGAGAAAGAAACCAAACGTGTGGCAATGACAGCAGTTGGGGAATGTAGTGAAGAATTTTAATGCTGGTAGGGCACACGGGGCGAGGGGAAAGGGGCCGAACAATTTCTAATTTGGAAAATTAAATGGGAAAAATAATTATTTTAATTATTTTAATAATTTATTTTAATTATTTTTGGAAAAATATTAAATTTGGAAATTGCGAAAAATGGAAATTGGTGAAATTGTAACGATAAAATATTGGGTTATGTTGTAAGGCGGTTTTTGAATTGAGAAAAATTAAATAAGAAGTGAAAAAGTTTAAAAAAACATATAAATATGATAACTGAAATAAAACTGTGATGATTAATGTTTAATTAGTGCTATGATAAAATGCCAAGTAGAGAGTTAAACTGACTGTTAGATAAAGTAGTATAACTCTTCAGTTTAGGCTCCTTTTAGAGATCTAGAAAAATATATCTGGGGTATTAAGTTACCGGACCTGAAGGGATCGGCTGCGCAGATGTTGAATGCTTTTGCTATACATAACCATGCCATCTATCCTTTTTTCGCGGGATACTCCTTTTTTTCAGCTTCTAAAAACCAATCCCGCGAAAATTTTCTAAATCCTTTTTTTCTATATAAATCCTTCTTTTCTCATACAAAATTTCCAACGTATATTGTTGAAAAACAAATGACAAGGAGATGGCGCTTCACAGCTTTGGAGTGTTGCCACCACCTTAGAGCCGACTGTCAACCACTTTCATATGTTGACAGAGATAAGAGGGCGCCTTTGGCTTTACAAAACAGATTAGAGGTCAGCGGCGTGGCAACACTGTTTTTTGAAATGGCTGCGCATCGGTTTTTGTAAATTTTTTCGCATCAGTTTGTCGTACATTAGGTTAGGTTAGGTTATGGTGGCTGCCTCTATAAGAGACACACTCGGAGGCCTATTATGAGGCCCATTGTGATACCACATATATCACCCGTTTTTTTTAAATGTGTATGCAACACTGTCTTTCCAACATATGTTACAGCACACATTTCAAGCGGTTTGGGAAAGGGGGGAGGGGACCTCTCCTTTTCATCTCCTTCATGTGGATAGCGATAGAGGTACATTAGCGTTTTACCAGCCCTAGCCAGGAATCGAACCTGGGGCCTCGGTATGAGAAGCCAGCGCGCTAACCGCTGAACTATCGAGGCCGGCTACATAAAAAAACAAAAAACAAATGCCAAAAGGAAAAGGAAAATGCATCTTTAACGCAAAACTTTGCGAGAAGTATCCGTTTTTGGAAAAGACTAAGTCAGAAAGTAATGTTTTGTGCAAGAAATGCCAGTCATTTCTCCATTGCCGGCGACGGTAATTCAGACATCGTTCGACATATCAAAACATCGAAACACCTCTCTGCTTTGAATGCGGTTTCTTCGAGCAAAAGTATTACTATCATCGGATTGTGCGACCCGGAAATATTCCATGTGATGCCAATGCGTGTGCGATTGACTTTAAAGACGATGATGACGACGACGATAACGATGAAGTTGTAGCAATGCTAGTTGATGTGGATAAATAAAATACATATGTATTGTTTTTCAGAAAATTCTTAAATTTTATATTTTCTTTTTTTATGCTTTTTTCCAATTCGATATCCCGCGAAATTGTCAAACCTAGTGGATTTATCCTTCTTTGCAGCAAAAAATGAGATGGCATTGTTAGCTATACATGATTGAAACAAGATATAATTACCTTATGATCGAAATGCAAAATTTAAATTTTTAATACATTTCTTTATTATCCCCTAAAAAATACTCTCCTCATGCGTCAATACATGTATGCCAACGTGTGATCCAATTTTCCATACATTTTTTATAGGCCGCCAAAGGTATGGTCTTCAGCTCACGCAGCGAATTCTCTTTTATGGCCTCTATGGTCTCGAAACCCGTTCCCTGCAATGGCAATTTGAGTTTTGGAAATAGAAAAGAGTCAGACGGAGCCATGTCTGGACAGTATGGTGCTTGGTGGTGTAAAATCCATGAATTGTTCTTCCACAAATCGGGCCTTTTTTTGCGAATGGCTTCACGCAAACGACGCATAACGCCTAAATAGTATTCTTGATTCACCGTTTGGCCCTCCGGAAGGAATTCGTAGTGCACCACACCACAAATATCGAAGAAACCCGTCAGCAAAACTTTGATTTTGGACCGACTTTGGCGCTCTCTCTTCGGTTTTGGCTCATTTTCGAAGCACCATTCGGACGATTGTTGTTTGGTCGGCATATCAAATCCATAAACCCATGTTTCGTCATCAGTAATGAGGCGTTCGATGAATTTTGGGTAGCTGTCTGCGTTGGAAATCATTTCTTTGGGCACATCAACACGACGCTGTTTTTGAATGGAATTCAGCTTTTTTGGCACCAGCCGAGAAGCGACGCGTTTCATGCCCAAAATATCAGTTAAAATGTGTTCGGCTGATCCAACTGAGATGCTCAACAACACAGCAATCTCTCTAATCGATACACAACGATTTTCCAACACGATTTGTTTCGCCGATTCGATTTTTCCTTCGGTAACAGACGTTGATGGCCGTCCAGGGATCTCATCGTGTTTTAGGCTCTCTCGGCCGCCTTTGAACCTTTTATACCATTCGTGTGCTCGTGTTTTCGACATACCCGCTTCACCGTACGCCTTTTGTAACATTTTCAACGAATCGGCACACGAAATTAAATTTTTAACACAAAATTTTAGGCACGCGCGTTGTTCAAATTTTGCATCCATTATAAAAATTGCCACACAACAATTTTTCGACTTCTTCGTATAGGTGCCAATCAAATACTAATCTTACGATATGCGTCAAAATTTGACAGAACACCAATAAAAGTATTGCCAACGTTGAGAAAATACAAATTTATCGATTGGATAAGCGCGGCAATTCAAAATTCAAAATTACCGTTCTTTTTTGATCATAAGTTATATAGATTTGAGTTGTATTGGCGGTGCCACGCCCATTTTGGGAAATGTCCAACCCATTCTTCCAGGTGAACGGTTCGATCCAGTTACGCAGAAAATTTGAGTCACAAAAAATGTGCCACACCCCCTTGTCGAACACCCATCAAATGCTAGTAGAATGATGCACTATGGGACTATGGTGTACAAAATTTCAATGCTGTCCGGCTTCTCATTCCGAAGATATTCCATATAATTTTTAATTTAAGTTGTATGGGCGGTGCCACGCCCACCTGTCGGGTCGTACACAGCAAAGTGTAAAATTTGTAAATAAAGTGATTGTTGGTTTTGGACTTCGTTTTGTGAAGTGAATTGAAGTGGTTTTATTTTTGAAGCACAATCCAGAGAGACGAATAAGCCTGCAGAACTAATTTTTATAACAATATCCATCCATCCGTATATAACTATGTGGACATCACCGCTGGCTGGGAGGCTCACCCAGTTCCCATTCGGCTCTTGATGGTAATAAAACTTGATAGTCCTCATCAAAGGACAAACTGGGAGTCATATAATCTACGTTCTGAGATTCTAGATTGTAGAGAACACATTACGCCTAACCTACCATTGCGAGGAAGCTTGTATTCTGATGGCGGCATTGGCTGCCAATTGCCATCCCAGCATATCTAATCTGCACTTTGACTAGGTCAGTAGAACTCCTGAACATAGCTTTCATGTCATAGTTGTAGTGATAGAAAGTAATAAAATAAGGGACCGTAAAAATTATGAGCTAAATATAAAAACCAAAATATAAAACTTATTTTTTGATTTTTACTTTGTGCTTTGTGCACCGAATAAAAATTATTTGTTGATTTTGTTTTTGATCAGAAAATAAAAATTATTTGTTGAGTTTTATTTTTTTGGGGAAAAATAAAAATTATGCGGTGAGTTTTATTTTTCACTTGCAGAATGAGAATTATTTTTCAGTTTTATTTTTTCAACACAAAATAAAAATTACGGGGCGAGTTTTGGTTTTTGATTCAAAAATAAGCCTCATGTGGTAAGTTCAATTTTTCAAATTGATTTCTGAAAATTATTTTCTGAGTAATACTTTTCGCTCATGAAATAAAAATTCTACTATGAATTACGAATATTTTTTTTAAATATGGCCCATGCTTCCATACTTTTTTACTCCGAGTATTGATTTTCCATAGTAGAATTTTTATTTCATGAGCGAAAAGTATTACTCAGAAAATAATTTTCAGAATACAATTTGAAAAATTGAACTTACCACATGAGGCTTATTTTTGAATCAAAAATTTTGTGTTGAAAAAATAAAACTGAAAAATAATTTTGATTCTGCAAGTGAAAAATAAAACTCACCGCATAATTTTTATTTTTCTCCAAAAAAATAAAACAACAAATAATTTTTATTTTCTGATCGAAAAAAAAAATCAAAACAGAATTATTATTCGGTGAGCGGAAAATTTTTTTATTGCTTTTTTGATAACTACTTTCCAAAACAATCACTTTTTTGCACTACATGATATATCTGCAATGCTTCCATCATCTTGATTTTTTTGATTAAAAATATTGCGATAATAATTATTTACGGTCCTTGAATAAAATAACTCTTACTTTAATTCTATGCATGAAAGAAATCCGCATTACTTATGGCATGACCTAATAAATCTAAGCGAGATTAGGTTGTTATGTGAAGATCCAACATGTAGGATTATAATGCCAGCACATCAAAGAGTATATTCTTCACACACACACACACACACACACATACACACACGCACTATAGCACAAAAGTAATCACTGCTCTGCCAACAATATAAACGCATTATTTGCGGCTGAGAGAAGTTGAAATAAATTAAACAAACGCAACAAATCACAATAACAACAAAAACAGTGAGTAATTGAAATATATGAAAGACATAAAGCATTAATAATAAGTTTTATGAAAATATTACGTTTGCAATGGGTTTTCTTGCCGCCAGTTAAGTGCACAAAAGAGCATCCAAAGCGGGAATCGCCGGCAGCCAGCAGCAACTAATGCGATTACCTGACTGCTTACTGACACATGTCTGCATATGTATTTATGTAAGTATGGTATGTACTCACATGTGTGCACGGGGCAATTCCGACTCGTTGCAGTGAGCATGAAAATGAAGGCAACACGCATCCTTGCATCCTTTTGCTGGCCAATTATGCGCGCTGTGCTGCACAAGAAGTTAATTTCAAATTGCCAAAAGTTAACTTAAATACATTTCGTTTGTTTGTATACATTAAGCTGCTAGTAAATGCAAACGAAATTGCAACGATTTTAATAAAAACCAACAAATTGCGCGTTTTTATGGCCTCTGGGCAGTTGCCTATCGCTGGCAAATACGAAATTTTGAGGCAGTAAAAAGTGTTAATGGAACATACCAACCAACCAAATGTTGAAAGTGCAAAAAGTTACATTTCATATAAGCGTTGTCAGCGACATTTCGTCGCCTCAGAAAACGAATGTCGTATGTTCCATCGAGCCTAGTAATACATACGATTGTATTTTATATTACAAATAAGTAATACTCGTATACACAAATAAGTAATATACAAAATTGAATTGAGAGCCAAAAAAAATTGCACTTTTTCTTGTGAATTCCTTAATTTGTTTTTTTTGGTTGTTTTTAGTATTTTTATGTAATACTTATTTAAAGTAAATAATAGCATAACATGGCATGACAGATGAGCAGAAATATAGATAAGCATTTAGAGCGAGAAATTGTGAAGTTCTTTTTTTAGGACGTGTCATCACTATTAGCCCTTTCGACCCCAAAGTTGCCTGAGAGCAACTTCACCTATTTGTCATTTTATAGCAAAAGCTACGACTGATTTATGCGTTTAATTTAAGTAGGCACCAACAAATTAATATTTTTAAAAGTGAATTCAAAGCAAATTACAAACATTTTACTGTTATCTCCAAAATAATTTCAAATAATTTGCAGCTATATCAGAGAAAGTTTGTATTCTAATTGAAGTCTACGAATTGAGCGTGTTTAATCAAAACCTTGTTTCTTTAATTCTGGTTAAATAAAATCAAAAACTGATAATTTTGTATTTTTCCATAAATATTAGATAATTTTCTGTAATAAAAAATATTGATACAAAATTTATTTAACCCATTTTAAGCTAAAATTGTTCAAAAGTAAACTAGCTCTAGAACTCTAACAAAGAGGCGTGGCGACTTCAAATGTCGTGTGCACACTTCTTAGGCAAATGTTTCATGATTTAAATACCAAAAAGTAATATCGATACACAGGGTAAAATTCGGGGTCGAAAGGGTTAATAAAAAGTTATCAAATTTACTGATGTGAAGCTATGAAGTGAACTAATGTTTGGTAACTTTTGCTTTCTTAGCTCAGTATGGCATTTGATCCTGGCAAGGGACATCAGAAATCAAACAATAAACATTTTGAAGCGCAATGAAGTCGAATATAACTGGACACTGCTTAACCCTTTTGGTATTTTGTTGCCCTATGGCAACATGCTACTTTGTGAACATCTGAACCCTCTATAGCTTCAAGGAAACATTTTGTTGTTGTTCCTTAAAATAATTTACAGCTTTAAGAATAATACGAAATTAATTAAATGAATGTTCAATTTTAATAAGAGAAGTATACAAGTTTTTTGAATAGTATATCTTTACATAGTAAAGGATGAAGAAGCAGAAAAATATAAAAGAAATTTTTAATTTCATTTTTTATTTTAATTCAGATCCTTTTTTCAATAACACTGAGCAACAGCCAAAATTTTTCCGAGTTCTAGTAAACCTTTTCTAAAGGATTTTTGGAGGCTGATCACAATTGCGTACTTAGTTTTTTGATTGTTTGAGCGGTTTGTAAGTTATTGGTGGTTTTTGCTAGGAGGTGTTTTCCACGATTTTTCATCTTCGAATTTTTATTGCATTTATAATATGTTGAAAAACACGATATTTTTTTTATGACACAATAACGAATCCTCAAGCTATAATTTTGACCATAGTCGATTTCGATTGGTCAAGGGTTAACACGGCTATGGCCCTTCAAAGTTCAATTTTCGCGAATTTTTCATAAAAATTCATGTAAATTCGGGGTTGCAATTTTCAACTAGGAGTTAGTGTGCAATGTATAGTGTAAGGTTGTAACTTAAACTTATAGAACAGATTTTTTGTGTTGCATGTGCCATTCTCGGCCTATACTCATTAGAGTGTAAATGCGACTTCACCTCCTGAACACGTGTTTGTATTGAAATCTCCTACTGCTCTTCGCGTCATTGACGAAAGTATCTAAAGTATTTTCGCAAGCGTCAATATTTGTCTTTACAAGGGCATTAACAAAATTTGAATTGGTTTATTACTGTAGGAGCTATACTAAAAAGAGTTGCATCACACAAGTAAAAATTTCAACCACACATACTAAGCTAACTACTTGCTGTTTTTCCATATTTTATTGCGACATATTTTTAGGGCACAAAAAATCAAAATTCGAAAGCTGAAAATTTTATAAACTAAGGGCATTTGATGAATGTAAGCATTTTCATTCTGCTGCCTAAAATTGTGCTGCGATATTATAGCTCAAAAGTAAATCCTTGCTTTTGTTGCTGAATTTATGAATGGAGAACTTACATATTTGAATACAATTTCTATTACAAACATCGTATTTCAAAAATGTCTTTTTTAATTGAAAGCCTAAACATTCTTCTTTCACTATATGACAATATATATTTTTTGTATGCAAAATTCTTTTGTGTATTCGCAATCTTGCAAAGTAACTAAAAATTTGACTTTGCAAATTAATAATTCTTGCAAATTTAGACCGATGTTAATGTTTTAAATTTTAAATACATAGTTAGAGTATTGTTAATCTATGTTAAAAAAATTGCATTTTAGACTTCAGGTTTGTAGGAGCTACATGCATGTAATGGTCAAAAAACATGTAAAACGCCCTCCAAGGAAAACCATCAATATTTCCTAAGCCGCTCAAACAATCAAAAAACTAAGTACGCAGTTGTGATCAGCGTCCAAAAATCCTTTAGAAAAGTATAGTTTGATTTTAGAAAAAAAAAAAAAATGTCGATTTTGTTGCTCTGTGTAATTTTAGTTGAAATAAATGAAAAAGTATTCGATTTTTAAAAATAAAAAAAAACTAAAATTAAAAAATGTTATATTTCAGTAGTTATTGCTCTAAAAAACAGTGTCCGGTAATAAAATTTATAAAAATTAGTATGGAATGTTGTTGATATAACCGCACAGAGGACTAAATCAATAAATTAAAAATTTTAACTTTGCCCTGTAAAAACCTGTAGTGAAAGGGTTAACAGCAGCTCCCGCGTAAAATATGGGCATCACCGAGTCAGATGAATACAAAAATGTAAGGAAAATGGTGCCATGGAAACTTTGAAGTACATTCTTTGCTTCTGTCAAACCAACTTAAGACTGCATCCCGTTCTTCTCTGCGTTAGATGAGCTGCTTAAGTACGACATTAAGTCGCTGCTGATCTTTGAGAGGAACACTCCGAATTCTCACTGATAACTTTTACAATGATCCCCAACACTAAGGAGCTCTATCTGTTACCGCTAAGGACCCAACACGGCCAACTTGGCCAGCCAGCTTACCTGACCTAACTTTAATCAAAAAACTTAAGTTGAAACTTGAAAATTAATTTCGATTAAAAATACCACAAAATTTCCACAGAATCTGTGTTTTAATAGAAAACTTTTGGTTTAAAATTTCACCTTTCTAAATTTTCAGTTTTTTGCAATTTTTTTTTCACATCCCACTGTTACACTTCACTTGCCAGGCGCTAAGTGTGCAGTTGACCTCATTGGTCTTTTGGCGCATTTCAAAGCGTCTGCCAGTGTCTGCTGTTATTGCTGCCAGTGTCGTTGTGCACCTTTGTGTGCATCAGCAGCAGCAGCAGCAGCAGCAGCGCCTGGAGGCGTGTACTTACACACACACCCATACATACATAGAAAAAGTGGGAAAACGAATTTTTCGAGCATAAATAAAAATGCAAATCCTCCGCATGAAATCCCCTGTAATTAACATACATTAGCAACGAGGAAATGCAAAGTTTTTTATTTTGGGGTCCTTTGCACTTCGTTTGCATGAAATCGTTGTTGTTTTTGTACAGTACGGACTGCAGCATACAAGCGCCAAGCGCTGCTCGATGAAGAGTCCAAAGTGCGGCCAAGAGTTGGGGTCAGCGGCGAGGCTTTCGTATTGGTGCCGCTGCCAGTGTTTTGCATATTCTGACAGCAACAGCAGCAACGACGGCGGCAGCTCCTCCTGCTGCGCTACAATTTTTCGTTAATTTTTCGGACAGTGACAGTCACAGTCACAAAATGAACGAGTGCGAAAAATGTGCAAGAAACTGTTGGACCGCTCGTCCGACGCGTCGTTGGGTCGGAGCGAGGCGGCGGCGGCATGTGGAGACAGGCAAATGCAATTTTCCGTTCTGGTGTTGGTCGTATAACTATGGGTTATGCATACACACACGTGTACATATGTATTGTGCATGTATTGGTGCATACAAACAGACGGACGAATGGATGGACAGACGGCGTTACGGTGTAATGAGCAAAGCCATTCATTTGAGTTTGCTGAAGGGATTTGGCGCTTTGTTGCTACAACAACTTTATTGTTGGTGTTGTTGTTTTGCTGAGTATTTCTGCCTTTTTTTTAGTAGCATACATAGAGGCGCTAGAAAATAGCAGCAGAAATGCAGAAACCACATTAACATAATGCGCGTAATCAGTAAATTACAGAGGCCACACCGTCGCTGTACGCGTCGAGGTCACATTTTGGGACAGCGCACAGTGATTCGTTCCATAGACAAAATTCAAAAAATTTATAGTCTCAGAATTTAACGATTTTGATGTCATTTGAAAGGTAAAACTCCAACTAAGAAAATCCCCAACAAATCTGTGCTAAAAATTAATTAGTGTCTGTGCAAAAGCGGCTCAAAGTTGAAACTTTTTTCACCAAAAAATTGAAACACATATTTTCTGTTTTTTAGTCTATTGAGTAAAAAAAATTTTAAAAATAGATGGTTTCCAATAAGTTGCTAAAACTTTCCATATAAATTAAGAAATGATGTGGCCATTTTCGCTTTAAATTAAAAATCTGAAAATATCTAAAAAGTATGTGAAAGTATGTTCCTGGATTTTTTTTTATTTTAAGAATCATTCTTTCTTTGTCAGATAATGTAATTACATCCTCCCATATCTTCCGATCTCAGAAAATAATTCTATTTGAAAAGTGGTCTAAGCACGTATTTTTCGACAAAATTTACTTTTTTTCCTCCCTAAAAGTATGCAATCACCATGAAAAATTGCGAAAACTGCAAAAAGGCAAAATATACGTCTATTATTATCGTTTTTATTGCAAAACCAGAGGGTCCTGCGACATTTTCTGTTACCCTTTGGAATTATCAATGTTGATGTTACCGATTAAATGTAAAATCTGAAAAATCTAGCCAACACACTCGTTGCTATAGCTCACCAAAAATGACCAAAATTGCAAATTTAAGTCTCAGACATTGCCAAACTACAAAAGTTTAAGAAAAACAAAATGGAGATTTCAATTCAGCAGACCATGATTAACTGGTATACCAAATTTTATGAAGAACGGACCACTCCTTCTAGTTTTGTCCCGCGGTTGTATGGAGTCGAATCACTGTGCAGCGGCGCAATAGAGACAGAGATACAAACAGAGACAGAGACAAACAGAGAAAGAGAGTGCGAGTCTGTGAGGTTGAGAGCGTAGTGGTGCCAGTGTTTAAAATTAGAAGCACAGATGATGCCACTTTTTCACATTTTTTTCACTCTAGATTTGTTGTTGTTTTTGTTGTTGTTGTTGGTGCTGCTGTGTAATTGTACTTTTCAGTGAAATTTTCCACATGGAAAATTATTTGATTTATTTCCACTTGGACACACTGGCACTGCAATAAATCTTCGTTCAATATGGACGCCAAGTCAAGCCGACTACGACACAAAATGTCGCACAGGCCAGTGGCGAGCGACGAAAGGATGCTAAAGGACGATATGGCAATATGCGGTACAGTGGTGGATGTGGTTGGTGTGCGTTAAGCGACATGTTTTCCGGCTACGAGGCCTTTGATGGCCATCGCTGCCAAAATAAAATGCAATAAAATTAAAACCAAAAAAAATACTTTTATGTAAAATACATTTTAGGCAAATTAAAGAAATGCTATCTTCTCAATGGCACAACTAGAAGAGACAGAAGGGCAGAATTTTGTACGCCAACAAAAATCGAATAACAACAAAAGGAATTTAAATGATCAACTGCAGCTATTTTTGCAGCGAGTTTATTAGTTTGCATGCGATATGAACTCAACTCTCAACTCTATTAGAATCACCACACACACACACACGTGCACACACAAACGCACCCAAACTCATACACACACACACACATATATATATATTTATTTACGCACACGTACACATTGAGCATATGCAAAGTCATAGCCTAATTGAATTTGTGGTAGTTGCCTTGGTCGGCCGGTCGTTTGGATGGCTGCACGTGTTGGTTGGTTGGTTGGTTGGTTGGCCATGTTGGTTGGTTCATTGTTTGGCTTTTGTGAAAATTTTCAAATTCCTTTGCCAAACCGAATGTTATTTAATGAAATTTTATTATTATGCACACGCCCATAAAAGTTTATTATATGGATGCGGCCAACGGCAGCGCGGCTGTTAAGCGAGCTGAGGTGTTTATGTGGCGCAGTTTCAAAGAGTTAAGCGTACACACACACATACACTCACACTTTCAATCAGTCGAGTACAGTGTGTTCAACAAAAGCCATTGTTGTTGGTTCGTTGCATTGTTTTGCTCTCTTTCATGTCCGAATAAATACTTTAATTAGGTGAAACAGATCGAGCCTGGGACAAGATAGATTCCTGATGCAGGATGAGTTCACACTAACAAATGTTGTAGATTCCTAAACTTTAAAAAAATGGATGCAGTTTTCACATTGCTGGCTAAGAGAAATAAATCGAAAATAGTGTATCGACTGCAGACTTTTCTAGTTTGAGACGTTTCTGGTTAGATAAGAGGATTAGTTGGGGTCTGAGTCTTCAGGAAACTGACGATACGATTACTGTAGCGTCTTTCAGGCTAAAATAATGGCCAGATCATGATGATTTTGGTAATTAACATTTACTTCGATCATTAGGCAGCACTCAGGGCTCTTACACTGTACAACACAAAAAAAAAAATAACAAGGTTCTGACAACGGATTCTGGTAGAGGGGACCCCAAAAAAATATACGTCTATCGGCGTTTTGAAAGTTTACGTCTGAATTATTTTTTAGGGGGGGTCAAAGTTTTCCCCTTTTTGCACATTCTTATGGTGAATCGGCATACGAAAACCATGTAACCTCACATTTTAGGTATATGATGTGTTCAGGAATTGAATGTAAAATACTACGAAGAAAATTTTTGTGGAGCATTTTAACCCTGTAGCTCCTATTTGTATGGGTCGATTTGACCCTTTTTTCTAAAATGCCAAAAATGTCCTGTAAAACAGGACTTTTTAAGGACAAAATGTACAACGAAAATATTCGCCATAAAATTCTACTATAGGTCTCTGAATACATCAAAGCTCATAAATTAACTTGAACGCCAGAATTAAGCCAAAACTGAAAATGTGTTTCAGTGTTTATTTCGTACTTATTCAAAATTGGTACTAAAATGTCCTACAAAACTTGATTTTTGAGAGTTAGTGTGTATGGAAAAATGAAAATTCTATATAAATTTTCAAGGATACAAAGGATTAAAATTTTCAAAGGACCTTTTTCATATCATTTTTTTACAAATAGATAACAAATAAATTTTATTTAATTTCTTGGGCCTTTCCTCTTTCAGTTGATATATAAATCGCTCTATTCCAACGAAGTTAAGTATTTTTTATATTTTTTATATTTTTGATCCCCTTCAAAATTTTGAAGTCCTTTTAAAAGGACAAAGGATGTATAAATGAAAAACTGAGTACGCAGTATTACTATGTTTGGTCTCTAGTTTCACGCCCATATGGATTTTTTCCGGTGTGAAAATTTTTTTAATTTTTGTCGCACGGTGTATTGGATCTGTTTTAGCTCAGTGGTTGCTGTGCTCGCAGGACACTACCTAACTGATAGACGTGCTGAAAGTCGTTGCCTGAGTGGAAGCACAGACCTGCAACATTGCTGGACAAACCTGACCATTGCCAAACAAAAAGCTGCAGAAAGCTACTCAACATATTTCAGAATTCTATCAGCACAGTGGTTATTGTTCTTACCTAATGGGTAGACTTGCTAAAAGCCATTGCAGTGTTGCCAGATACCTGAAATGACGTTCTCCTAAAACTTAAAAAAATACGGAAATTTCCTCCCAAAAGTGAAAAAATTTCCTAAAAAAAAATCTAATTTTTTTTTATAATTTGCGTATTTTTAAAGGAATTAAACTTCTCATAAAAAATAAAAAAATATATAGTACATATATTTTTTTATTGCAGCCTTTTTTATTCATCTTCAGCTTAACAACAAAAACTTAACAAAAACAAAACATATAACAAATTAATTAAATAAAAGTGCCGTTTTAATCGGGACCAAAATATGTTTTGTGGCCAGTGCTCCCAATACATCATACTTCGTTATACAAAAATCTCCCAAAAATCCACTAAGGATCCGAAAAATCCCCTAACATAAAATATAAATCCCCTAAACTTTCTCCTAAACCATTTTTCCTCCTAAAAATGCTCCCAAAAAGGCCAAGAATCTCCTAAATCTAGGAGGAAATCTCCTGATCTTGCAAGACTGAGCAATTGTAACAAAAACTCTTCTGCCTCGTTTGTTCTAAGAAAACAAAGAAACGGTTCTGCGCTTTTATGGTTCGTTTCTGGATAGAAAAAGATTAAAACTCAGAGACTTCTCGTTCCACATCAGTTTAACTCAGCTTACAACTTTAGGTATCACAAATATAAATATAATAAAATATATGTAAGTGATTATAATAATATATAAAAATAATAAATATTTGTGGAAAAATAGTAAGTTTCCTTGTAATTTCTTGTAAATATTTTTTTAAAATAAAATTTTAAAATGTTTAGTAAATTTTTTTTTTGCAATATTTTCTATATTACCCAACTATTATATTTTTGAACACACTGTAATATTTCTATGTTTCGTATACCCTCATGCCATATGTTCCGGTATGCTCGAGTTTAGTTTTAGTATTGAAGTTGGCTGCGGTTTGCCATTGCATGAAGTGTTAAACTTAGTGTCGACGCACTTGAACACTTACGTCGTAGTTTGTACGTTGGCTTAAGACTTTTTGAATTGTTTTGGTCATTGTTTTTGTTATTATTGTTACTATAAAATTGAAAGCAGCTGGCAGCCACAAAAACAACAACAACAACAACAACACAAATAAGTGATTAAAAGCGGAAATTGCAGATATTCAACTATTAAATGTTGCCTGGTCACTGACTAAAGCTTTGTGTGTCTTTCAAAGTCATTCAGCGTTGGCACAGCTTGTCTGTATTTATATGTTCACAAATGACTATGAATGAAGTGTTATTTGTGTAATTATTATATTGAGGTTTCAATACTTGGTATCCAAAAATTTCAAATATCACAGGTTAATGTTAGTGCAATTTTTTTGCCATCATTTAACTTGAACATTTATGGAAAGTTCAAAGACACTTGAACTATTCATTTAATTTTATGGCAGATTTTATTAGAATGAATTGCACTATTGCACTAAGTTGAGATGGTTGAATTTATAGTATTTTGTGCTAAAAATGTTTGTTGTTTTGTAGTTTTACAAAGCTCTTAGTATGTTTACGAGTTTTCATTCCTTTAACCATGTCTGCGGGATAGGGAACGGGACCATCTCAAGGGATTTGAACCTTGAACCTGGACTGTGTGCTGCACCTCGAAGGTTATGTATCTTTAAACAAAAGAGAGACGGTTGGCTTAGTATATACACGGGACCATCTTTTAGAGAGTCAGATGTTTAAAAAAAATATTTTGATAGCACTGGATCAAGTGTGGTGATCAAGTTTATGCAGCAGACAACAATAACAACGAAACTGGCGCACAAAATAGCTGAGAAACTCGGAAGAGTCGCCTGTGGGAACATAGTGACTCTGATTTGGGTCAAAGGAGATATTGGAATAGAGAAGAATGTATACTAAGCGGAGATTGGTTGGCTTAGTACATACACGGGACCATCTTTTAGAGAGTCAGGTGACTAAAAACTGCAGATAAATATAACCTCGAAACTGGCGCATAAAAGTGCTAAGAAACTCGAAAAAGTTGCCTGTGGAAACAAAATGATTCTGGTGTGGACCACAGTAGAATGAGTTATTGAACGACCTGACCAATTAGAAAGTTTCACGATGACTACTGCGGTTCGGATCGTAGGGTTGATCTTAGCAGTTCCACTGTGGAATGGATGGTTAGCAAATGGATAGACTCGCTTCATTTAAAAGGATGAGAGGAGACAATCAATTGTAGATCTTCTGGAGCTGTTGGGCAGGGAAGACAGAAAGTTGTTTAGCTTAGAACGAAAAAGCCTAAGAATGCTGACTGCAATTAAAACGAGTCCTGCGCCAGGCCAATCACTTACCTTGGCAGAAAAACAACCGAGTCTTGTGGAGGTCCTATGCTCCCGAGAGAAGTCAACAAGGAAGAAAAATTAAAATTTTAGTCGTCTTACAGGCCTAAATTTTGTTGAGTATGAAACTTGTAGGCCATTTCTCGAAGACGCTGAGACAGCGACACATGTATGTGTCTTGGCGAGTAGGAATAGTTGTATTTGAGAACAAATATCCATGCAGGTAGATGAGTTGTGGACCATTAAGCCAAGGATCTCCTAGAACTGCAACAGAAGGAAAGTCAATGACTAAACTCTGGACAACTAATCTTTTTCGTATGCGAATCAAAAAGAGGTCGAATTAATTGGTCTGTTTTGGCGAATTTCCAATTGAAGAGTATATTTAACTAGTATGAACCTGACATGACTAGTAGTTAAGTTTGTACCTTCCTAAAGATTTTTAGCTTCCATTTGAAAAAAAAAATTACTCTAAATAGAAACATACACTTTCAGTGCAAATATTTGTATTGGTTTGTATTGGTTATTGTACTAATTGTTCTTCGTTTAACACTAGAATGCCCGAAAATCTGACCTACCTAAAATGCCCATAGGTAGTCATTTTGACTACCATATTGTTTACTGACTTTTTTTTTAATTTTATTGGTTTTCAAGTAGCAAATATGAATAAATGCACATTAGATTAAATTAAAATAAGTACTTCATTTTTATTTTTTATGGTTTACAAAGAAAATTCACTAAAATATAATGGCGTACTTTACACATCAATGGGATAAAATGGAATGAAACTTGGAATTTGGAATTTGTGAATGAATTTTGTGAGTGAATTTTTAATTGAAAAACTTGGGAATTGTCACAGCCTACTATGATATTTTTTTTAATATTTGCAATTATTTGAAATTTTCATATTTCGCAATTGAAGATGCATATTTGTCTTTTTATCAGTAAGATTTGCTGAAAATTGTATATAGGTAGTCAAAATGACTACCTTTGGGCATTTAAGGTAAATTTTGCAAAATTGGGGTAAACAATTTTTTTACAATATTTTTAATTTATTTGTTCCATTTAGCTTTAAAACTAAAAGACCTCAATGTAGTCAAAATGACTCCCTTGGGCATTCTAGTGTTAAAGTGGGAAATTATTAAAATATATGAATCTGTCTTAGGTGGGAGGAAAGTTGAAGTTGCCTATCATCTCTTGGCAATGTTGCCAGATCAGTAGATTTCCTCCTAGATTTAGGACATTCTTGGCCTTTTAGGAGAATTTTTAGAAGGAAGAATTGTTTGGGAGAAAGTTTAGGAGATTTATATTTTATGTTAGGGGATTTTTCGGATCCTTAGTGGATTTTTGGGAATTTTTTGGATAACAAAGTATGATGTATTGGGAGCACTGGCAACAAAACATATTTTGGCCACTATTTTAACAGTCAAAATGTAAGCTCGTTCTATCTCGTTCTCACTTAGTTAAAGTTTAGGAGATTTATATTTTATGTTAGGGAATTTTTCGGATCCTTAGTGGATTTTTGGGAAATTTTTGGATAACGAAGTATGATGTATTGGCAACAAAACATATTTTCGCAACTATTTTAACAGTAAAAATGTAAGCTCGTTCTATCTCGTTCTCACTTATTGCTGTCACAATGAAATCCTGCCAAACATGGCACTTTTTATTTAATTCATTTGTTACATGTTTAGTTTTTGTTGTTAAGCTAAAGATGAACAAAAAAAGGTTGCATTAAAAAAATTATATGTATATATTTTAATTTTTTATGAGAAGTTTAATTCCTTTAAAATTACGAAAATTATAAAAACAAATTTTAAGGGATTTTTTCAACTTTTAGGAGGAAATGTCAGTATTTTTTTAAGATTTAGAAGAAAGTAATTTCAGGTATCTGGCAACACTGTCTCTTGGTGTGACCAACTGGAGCAGGCGCCTCGCAAGATAAATGCGCTTGAAGAGAACTTTTGCGGTTGACTGAAATCTTCTAGGGGGTTGTTATGGTCAGTTAAGTTAGTGAGATCTGAATAAATCTCTGCTGAACTTTTGGTCCCAGTTATGCCTGAGACTCTTCGAACTAGAAAGCAATGTTTCCCTAATCACACTGTCAGTTAAAAGAACGAATGGCTCATATTTGATTTGATTTGAATTACACTACTCGACACGAAAAATGCTCCTAAAAATAAAAGTATTTTTTAGACTAATCTTCGGCTGCTGAACACGAAACTGAAAATCAAAACATTTTCTTAAGAAGCATTTTCGAAAAATCTTCGAAAAACACGTTTTTCCCTCTTATTTCAGTTATGAGCACATATCCCGTAAACCAACCATTCGACTAACACAAGTGGGCTATCGTTGTATCATCAGAAGGCAATTAACTAACCTTTCCACGATATATCGATTGTCCAAATCAGATGACATTTGGGGAAGTTACTGACGATGAAAGTTGAAAAAGATTGAATTTTTGACCATTTTCAAAAATTATACATTTTCGAATCGTTTTTTTGTAGATAAAATAAATGATCTCCTCTGGTTTTAAAATCTAAGATGAAAGAAATATTATTTGAGCAAATATTAAGCCTAACATCAATAGAATTAAAAGAAAAATAATAAAGTTATGATGCACGGAGTGAAAACACCAACTTTTTATTTATTACACCGTGCGAAAAAATTTTTTTATTTTTCCGAGACCCATCCAAATGTTGATATAGACGTTAAACTAGAGGTCATTTATAATATCCTGGCATAGTCAGTTTTTCATTTTCTGACCCAAAAACCTTTTTAAAGGACTTTAAAATTTTAAGGATATACACATTTCAAATATTTTTTTAAATATTTGCGATTGTGTAATGATGAAGAAATGGGTATCAAATGAAAGAGGAAAATTGTCTCCTCTTAACTAAATTTTCTATTTTGAACTTTCAGAACTTTGAAATAGAAAAAAATTTAGATGTATGAATCTACAGACTGAGATCCAAAACATTTATGTTTTGCATACCTGACATATTTTGGTCCTGTGTGCTCATAACTAAAATAAGAGGGGAAAAACGTGTTTTTCGAAGATTTTTCGAAAACGCTTCGTAAGAAAATTTTTTGATTTTCAGTTTCGTGTTCAGCAGCCGAAGACTAGTCTAAAAAATACTTTTGGTTTTAGGAGCACGCGATAAACCCAGTTTTTGTCGAGTAGTGTTATTGAGTGTCTCTGAAAAAAAGGCCAGCTATGTAAGTAAGTGAATAAATTCTTACAAGCCTTCATCTAATTTTACATAATTTTTTAAATTTTTATTAAAATTTATTTTGTTTACCGCTCATTATTTTTGAGTAGTCAACAAAGATTACATCACCAAAATGTTTTCATGCCGTTCTTTCTGCTCAATTGTTATCTGTAATGCTTTATACATAAATACACACACACACACACACACACCTACATATCTACATTGCTATATACGCAGATTAGTTTAAGTTTTTCGGGCACACCTTGCCGCCAATGCCAGCGAATTACGTCCAATTGCCAAAATGTGGGCACATGAAAAACCACAAATTACCACCGCTGACATTTGACTGGCTGAGTGACGGACTGACTGACTGGTTGGCTTTGGGCTGTACGAATATTTTCACTTATACGCTCGACTGCATTCATTTCGACATAGCGGCTGGCGGCGATTAGGGCTGGGCTGAGCGTGCAAGCGGGCGAATTGATAGAACCGCACACAAACAACAAGCAATGGGAGGCGTTAAAGGGGGCGAGGCGGTGGCAAGATGTATAAATGCCTCGGCAAATTGATGTCGGCATAATGTTTGGCAAATGTTGTGGTTATTATTGTTGTTGTTGTCGTTGTTGTGCACAAGAACGAAACCGGAAAACAGTAAAAAACAAAAACAAATAACAATAATTATCTTGACAACAATTTCCGGTATTTGCAGCAAGTCAAGCGCACCGAGCCAAATGCGAAACGAAAGTCGACATCAAAAATTCAACAACAACAATAACAACAATGGCAAAATAGCTGCTGAAGGCGAAACGGGTGAAGGCGAACGAATTTATTTGTTATTTGGTGTGGTGCCGAGCACAAACCTGAGGTATTCTTTGAAGAAAACGCTGGCAACAAGGTGAATGGGGATGGGCGTGCAGCGGGGTGCGGGCGGCGTGGCGCATGTTGCAGATTAGAAGCCGCATTTTGCGGCTAAGATGGAGAGGTCTTCCGAAGCAGGGAGGCAGGGAGGCGGCGATTGTAAGTAACGCCCACGCAGCGTTGTTTGCCGGATGACTGCGGCGACTCAGAAGTCAGAAGTTGTTGTGAGAAAAGTTGCCGACGCTGTGGTCTTTGTTTTATGATTTTGTAAATTTGATAAGGATAACATTTCAGCGAGGATATTTTACGCAGCGGGATGTGGTGATAAACATTGATATGGTTCAAGCCGCTGCTATGGAATTTCACCGAACTGCAGCCAAGCTGAATGGTAATGGGGTGCTACTTAGTTGTTGTTGTTGTTGCTGCCGCTTTTTGTAATTTCCAAGATATTAAATGTGAGTTTGAGCGTGAAATTAAAACATTACCGAATTAAATTCGCTTTCATTGCGGCCGGCAGGCTCGCTCGTCGATCTGTCTGTCTGTATGTTTGTTATATTCCTCTCTGTTTGCCTTTTGTTGTTGTTGTTGTTATCATTTGTAATTCAAAGGCTTTCTGTGTTCTTAGAGGTAGAGAGCACTCCGCGTGTGTTTGTGTTTGTGTGTGTGTGTGGCGCATTGTGCTGTTGTGTTGGCCATAAATCTTGGCATTTCATCTTTCGAGCAAGTAATCAACAACAACAAAAACTGTCTTGCGCCCCTCAAATGTTATCAAAAAACCGACCGCAACTCAAAATCAGTGTTTACGCTGCCATGTCAGTTGGCATTATGAGCGTTAAATTGATGGCAACAGATTTTATGATGTGGGTTCGCTGTATTTAAACACAAATCTGGTGAAGTTTGTAGTGCAATAGCCGTCGGCAACTTTTGTGATTTACACAGAAAGCTGGAATTTTTAAGCTCTTCAACTTTGCAAAGATTTGCGCAGATTGTTTTATTCGTTTTGAGTTTACGAAAAGTACGAATATGTAAAATGTTTTAAAAATTATTTAAATGGGCCGTAAGTTTGTTTTAGTTTTGATTGACTCACACTTTTGTTTGGAATTTGGTTTTATTTTTATCTACTAAAAAGTGTTTAATGTTACTTGAGGGTCTGAAACGAGACTTTAGATGAGGTTAGGGTGTCAGATGTGGAGATCTTTTTGTTATTTATTTCTTATTTGTTAGTAGAACTTGTTGAATAGTTTCAAGGATAGCAATAATCTGTACGGGACACTAAAGTTTGCATGTTTACGCAGCAAAGTCCTAAAGAAATTGTCTCTATGTAAGTGGAAAGGAAGGAAAGTCTACTAGGAAAGGAACGAAATATGCAACTAAAATTCATCAAAGCTCTGTCGTTTTCGTATTAAAGGAGTTTTCAATACCTTTGTCTTAACTTTGACAGCATATTGCTCTGACGTTTTAGATGACAAGGTCGTTATACTTCAATGTTTGTATTCTTTCATAGTTACCATTTTGTTGTAGAATTGTTAAGATTTTGTTATAAAAATTCGTGTTTTATTCATCGACATCATCATCTGTCAATCATCTTCAGTGATGAAGCAAAATTTTGGTTACATAATCAAGCAAAATTGCCTCATTTTGTGAGAGTATTTCAAAGGAAAATCAAAAAAGCGGTGACAGATAAAGCGTTTTTAAAAAAAAACCTTAAATTTTTATATTAAAATACTTACGAAAATTATCAACTATGTGTGATCTGTTTAAATTCAATTTTTTTCTCATACAAATCGATCGATATTCAAAATTATATTAAACATGTGGGAATATTTCTATGAATGCAAATTTTGCCGCCCCTCCCAATATGCCGCAATAGGCATTTGCCTCATAAGCCTCGTGCTTTGACCGTCACCGATCAAAAGTCTCCATTGCATTCGGAGAAGCTTAAAATTTTTAAACCATACAACCTATGAAACGTAAATGGCCAGAGAGTGACTGTCAAGGTCTACAGATATCAGGACATGGTAACTGATCTCCTGTGGTCCCAGTTGAATGACATGGACCTGGACGAATGTGGTTCCATCGAGAAGTGCCTTCTCATACACACATTTAAACTTACACATGGCTCGTTCAAATGGTTTTTTTTTTCCAGTAGAAAAAAAAAAACACTTGGCTCGTTCTAATTTCAAATTTCATCCGTTTGAAATGTGTAGATAATACTTTTTCATATTGCAGCAAATCGATCACTCCAAACGACGATTTTCAGTTTTTTCTGGCGTTAGATAGAAGTTTTTACAAGGAAGATTCCCAAATTTTTTGTTCAATTCCACGATTTCAGAATTTTTTCTCTGTGGCTACTATAAGTTCCTGGTCTATAACAACAATTGATCAATTAGAGGATAATATCATTCAAATCATTGGGGAGATCCAGCCTGACTTATGCAACAAAATTAGATCCTTAGGAATGAGTCCAGTAAACACATTTGTGGAAGTCATTTAAATGATATCATTGCCACGACATAATGATTCATTAAAAAATGTACTATATTCCACAATCAAGATATTTGTCATATACCACCGTTAATTTATTTTATTAAATGTTTAAGTTTAGACACTCCAACTCATTTTTAAGTTCGGACACTCTTTATAAGAGAACCAATCGATACTTTTAAATGTATGGACAAACAAAGAGTGTAATCCTATGAATGGTCTCAGGAGGGTTAACCGTCTGGACGAGAGGAGGATTTAGAGATTTAAAGTTCAAAATTGGAACCATTTTTCTAAAAGTTGCTGTAAAATCTCTCGTCAGGATTTGCTGCATGCATGAAAATGCAAATATGAAATAATCGAATCGATACGAAACGCATTGAATAGTAACACCGTGCGACAAAAAATAAAAAAATTTTTCACACCGGAAAAAATCCATGTGGGCGTGAAACTAGAGACCAAACATAGTAATACTGCGTACTCAGTTTTTCATTTCTACATCCTTTGTCCTTTTAAAAGGACTTCAAAATTTTGAAGGAGATACAAAATAAAAAAATATAAAAAATATTTAACCTCGTTAGAATATGGCGATATGTATATCAAATGAAAGAGGAAAAGCTCAAGAATTGAAATAAAATTGATTTTTTATCTATTTGTAAAAAAGGAAATGAAAAAGGTCCTTTGAAAATTTTAATCTTTTATATCCTTGAAAATTTACATCGAATTTTCTTAAAAAATAAGTATGTTAAAACCCAAAATCTCCTTGATCACATGTCAAAATTTCATTATTCTCGCTTCATTGATTTTGTATCTCTTTATGATTTAAAATACTGATACTCAAATAAATTAGAATTTTTGTACTTCATTCGAATTGCAGCTTCCACCTTTTTTAAATAACTTTCGACCCAATAAAGTTAGAGTAATGAAATTTTGACACGTGATCAAGGAGATTTTGGGTTTTAACATACTTGCTTTTCAAGAAAATTCGATGTAAATTTTCAAGGATATAAAGGATTAACATTTTCAAAGGACCTTTTTCATATCCTTTTTTTTACAAATAAAGGGTGATCCAACTAGAGGTACTTTTTTCAATAACCTTTTTTTGACAGATCACGCGTGAGTCGTGTCAAGCTGTCATATTATTTTTGTTCAGTATTGTTTGGCATTTCATCATGGAAAGACTTACGCCTGAACAACGTTTACAAAAAAAAAAAAAAAAAAAAGAAGAAGATCCGATCCGTTTTCGAGCCAAATTTTGTTCAGCGATGAGGCCCATTTCTGGCTCGATTGGCCACCAAGATCGTGTGATATCACACCGTTAGACTTTTTTCTGTGGGGATACGTAAAGTCTAAAGTCTATACGGATATACCCGCTTCGATTCAGGCCTTGGAGCAAAACATCACGCAGGTCATTCGCCAGTTACCAGTCGAAATGCTCGAACGAGTCATCGAAAATTGGACTCAACGGATGGGCCATCTGAGACGTAGCCGCGGCCAACATTTGAAAGAGATAATCTTCAAAAAATAAATGCCAAAGAATGTTCTTTCGAATGATAATAAACATTCCCCGTTAAATTCTAATTTTCTGTGTTTTTTTCTTTAAAAAAGTAGGGAACCTCGAAATGGATCACACTTTAGATAAAAAATCAATTTTATTTAAATTCTTGAGCCTTTCCTCTTTCATTTGATATATATATCGCCATATTCTAGCTAAGTTAAGTATTTTTAATATTTTTTTATTTTTTTTATTTTTTATCCCCTTCAAAATTTTGAAGTCCTTTTAAAAGGACAAAGGATGTAGAAATGAAAAACTGAGTACGCAGTATTACTATATTTGGTCTCTAGTTTCACGCACATTTGGATTTTTCCCTGTGTGAAAAATGCTGTCGCACGGTGTAATCAAACTGTATGCACATGAAGCTTTACTGCAAAAATAAACTAGTACCGAAAGCACTTTCACATTTTAAGCTACAATTAACACCGAGACCTCTAAAGGCAATCGCTGCACAGACCCCGGTCACGGACCTGCCCAAGTCGACAGCAAAATTAAGTCGAAGTTGAAGCGGCGAGATGAGTGGAGAGAAAAGCGCCAGGCAGCCGGTGTGTGCTGAAAGCAAAAGCAAAAGAAACCACAAACTGAAGTACACTTCAGCCAGCACTGCCAGCTGAAGGGTTCTTCGTTCCGCAGACAGACACGTCATGCACACTGAAGCGTGGTGGCAACACTGCCCGCCTGATAACGCTGACCAATTTTCAAAATACGAGTAATGTCGAGCAATATTGGTAAATATAGAACACACACACACATACACACACACATGTATGCATGCAGCAAACATTCAAGTGTTTATGTATACGAAAATATTTACTTTCATTACAAAACACTTGAGTGGCAACGCTCCGATAGCCAAAAGCGAGCAACAACAGCTGTAGGAAAAATGTTGCAAGTGGCTGTCAAATGTCTTAACTTCTACGACTGTAGCAGTCAAACCGCAAAAATTGTCACAACCTGCAGCAAGGCGTGTGGCTCAAGCTGAAGCGGTGTGGGCGCACTTCAGGCCTTCATCGTCAAAGGCGCAGTTTCGGCTGTCGGTTTGCGGCAGGTGTGCACTTCGAAACTTGTTATTGTTGTCATCAATTGCGCACATTATATGTACGTGAGGCTGCCGCACGAACGCACGGGTTCCTATGTATTTGCATTGGTCGTGTGGCAACACTGTCAAGTGGCTGGCTGACTGCACGGCCAGGAACGGCGACGGGTATTGGTTGGGTTGCTCAAGTACAGGTGTCACCTTGCACAATGTGTCTGCGTGCGATGTCCTGACGATGCAAGCACATAGGGTACTTGACATTTGAACTGTTGCTGCCAAAGTGCGCATTGAGTGCGTGTTTTAAGCGTTTTTGTTAAATTAAATGATTATCAATTTTCACATCGTCTGCCACAGAGTGTCAAACGATATTTGAGCCACAAAATAGCAAAGCAAATAATTTTGTGTACACTCAAACACGGTGGTTGGTGTATATTGTATGATGAAAAGGTAAAAGAAGAGCTAATCAAGAAAGTTTTGAAGAAGGTCAATACTTCGCGATCTTTGAGTTGTTCACATTAGAAGTGACAAAATCAACTCAACATCAACTGGATCACTTTTTTTAAGTTTTTAAGACCACAAGTCTCAAGGGAGAAGTCAGCTAGTGAGGAGGAAAGCTGTTGGGAGATGTAAGAAAATAACAAAATTTACTGATCTGAGTCGCACACTTGAAAAAGACAAACCAACGAACGTCCCAGTCCCAGTCCAAGTCCCAGTCCCAGTCCCAGTCCCAGTCCCAGTCCCAGTCCCAGTCCCAGTCCCAGTCCCAGTCCCAGTCCCAGTCCCAGTCCCAGTCCCAGTCCCAGTCCCAGTCCCAGTCCCAGTCCCAGTCCCAGTCCCAGTCCCAGTCCCAGTCCCAGTCCCAGTCCCAGTCCCAGTCCCAGTCCCAGTCCCAGTCCCAGTCCCAGTCCCAGTCCCAGTCCCAGTCCCAGTCCCAGTCCCAGTCCCAGTCCCAGTCCCAGTCCCAGTCCCAGTCCCAGTCCCAGTCCCAGTCCCAGTCCCAGTCCCAGTCCCAGTCCCAGTCCCAGTCCCAGTCCCAGTCCCAGTCCCAGTCCCAGTCCCAGTCCCAGTCCCAGTCCCAGTCCCAGTCCCAGTCCCAGTCCCAGTCCCAGTCCCAGTCCCAGTCCCAGTCCCAGTCCCAGTCCCAGTCCCAGTCCCAGTCCCAGTCCCAGTCCCAGTCCCAGTCCCAGTCCCAGTCCCAGTCCCAGTCCCAGTCCCAGTCCCAGTCCCAGTCCCAGTCCCAGTCCCAGTCCCAGTCCCAGTCCCAGTCCCAGTCCCAGTCCCAGTCCCAGTCCCAGTCCCAGTCCCAGTCCCAGTCCCAGTCCCAGTCCCAGTCCCAGTCCCAGTCCCAGTCCCAGTCCCAGTCCCAGTTCAAGTCCCAGTCCAAGTCCTTGGCCAAGTCCAAGTCCAAGTCCAAGTCCAAGTCCAAGTCCAAGTCCAAGTCCAAGTCCAAGTCCAAGTCCAAGTCCAAGTCCAAGTCCAAGTCCAAGTCCAAGTCCAAGTCCAAGTCCAAGTCCAAGTCCAAGTCCAAGTCCAAGTCCAAGTCCAAGTCCCAGTCCCAGTCCCAGTCCCCGTCCCAGTTCAAGTCCCAGTCCCAGTCCCAGTCCCAGTCCCAGTCCCAGTCCCAGTCCCAGTCCCAGTCCCAGTCCCAGTCCCAGTCCCAGTCCCAGTCCCAGTCCCAGTCCCAGTCCCAGTCCCAGTCCCAGTCCCAGTCCCAGTCCCAGTCCCAGTCCCAGTCCCAGTCCCAGTCCCAGTCCCAGTCCCAGTCCCAGTCCCAGTCCCAGTCCCAGTCCCAGTCCCAGTCCCAGTCCCAGTCCCAGTCCCAGTCCAAGTCCTTGGCCAAGTCCAAGTCCAAGTCCAAGTCCAAGTCCAAGTCCAAGTCCAAGTCCAAGTCCAAGTCCAAGTCCAAGTCCAAGTCCAAGTCCAAGTCCAAGTCCAAGTCCAAGTCCAAGTCCAAGTCCAAGTCCAAGTCCAAGTCCAAGTCCAAGTCCAAGTCCTAGTCCAAGTCCAAGTCCTAGTCCTAATCTTGCTTCTAGTCTAGTTTGCTCAAAAATACTATTCGAAAAAAAGATTGTTTTAGATGATATCGTTAAGAGCCCAACGACGTATATACAGAGCGTCCTTGGTCTAGTAGTTTTGTTTTTCTCAACCTAATCTAAACCAATCGTATCTTTTAACATAAACCCTTAGAAGGAAAATTTTGACCTGGTAAAGCCTACCTAAAGTTCCGCCCATCTCAAACCATTGTCAAATCAAACGTTAGGAGGCCATTAGGAGATTTTTTACTCGATAGTTTTTTCAAGGTATAATGGAATTCTATCCTATATTTTTACAGCAAATGCAAATATTCGATCTTTTTGCAGCAAATGTATGACACTTTTTTGCTTTCAATGTTTTCACACATTGCAAAGTCTTTTGAGGTACTCCAAAGATCCTTGAAACATATTTTTTTTGCAGTCAAAGAAGGGAAACTTGAATAATTTCTTCAATAATGAATAATTGTCTTCAATTTTTAAGTTACTTCGATTTACCCTTTCCATGACTAAATTTTCAATAGCCATAAATTACTGTTTGAAATATTTGCAATTTACTGCTTTAAAAAATTAAGACGAAATTTCCATGGTTAGCTGAACGTTCTCAAAATCAAAGCTAGAAGATATTTAACAATCAATTAATTTGTTTACAAACGTTTGTGGAATATAAAAAATAAGATCAGGAAATCCGAAATGAATTTATGTATAAATGCGTGTAGAATACGAAAAATAGGATTAGGAAATTGTGAACTAAATTTGTGGGCCATCTTTTATCTCCAATTCAAAACAGGAAACAGATTGTCAGAAGCTCAACTTTTAGTGTGTCAATCTATTGATTTGGCTATTCAAATACTTAACCGACCAAAGTGGGTACAAAATGCTTATGGAAATTGTTTATCCTTAGTGAGACACACCAATTTTTTTCAAATATCAGGAACTCTATGGGTCAATTGGAACCTATTTATTTTTGAAGGCCTATGTATAATTCCACAACAGTAGAACCTTTTGGTTAAAAAAATGCTGGGGCATACTTTGAATATTGTTCTAAAAATTTATAAATTTTATAGGTGACTTTGAGTTGAAAAATTACACTACTCGACAAATAATGAGTTCATCGCGTGCTCCTAAAAACAAACGTATTTTTTAGACTAATCTTCGGCTGCTGAACATGAAACTGAAAATCAAAAAATTTTCTTAAGAAGTGTTTTCGAAAAATCTTCGAAAAACACGTTTTCCCGCTCTTATATCAGTTATGAGCACATATATCGTAAACCAACCATCCGACTAACACAGTTGACCCGTCATTCAGAAGGTAATTAACTAACCTTTCCATCGATATATATATTGTCCAAATCAAATGAGATTTGGGGAAGTTACTGACGATGAAAGTTGTAAAAAAGTGAATTTTTCGACCATTTTCAAAAATTATACATTTTCGAATGGCTTTTTTATAGATAAAATAAATAATCTCCTCTGGTTTTAAAATCTAAGATGAAAGATATTTTATTTGAGCAAATATTAAGCCTAACATCAATAGAATTGAAAGAAAAATTACAAAGTTATGATGCACGGAGTGAAAACACCAACTTTTCATTTATTAGACCGTGCGAAAAAATTTTTTAATTTTTCCGAGACCCATCCAAATGTTGATATAGACGTGAAACTAGAGGTCATTTATAGTATCCTGGCATAGTCAGTTTTTCATTTTCTGACCCAAAAACCTTTTTAATGGACTTTACAATTTTAAGGACATACACATTTCAAATATTTTTTTAAAAATATTTGCGGTTGTGCAATGATGAAGATATGGGTATCAAATGAAAGAGAAAAATTGTCTGGTTTTAACTAAATTTTCTATTTTTAACTTTCAGGACCAAAATATGTCCGATATGCAAAACATAAATGTTTTGGATCTCAGTCTGTAGATTCATACATTGAAATTTTTTTTCTATTTCAAAGTTCTAATTTCATATTTCAAACTAACATTTTCCATATTTCTTAACACTTACAATTGGTTTTCGATTACATGAAACTAGCAAATTGTTAATTATTGCGCAAAATTACCACAAACACGATGAGAAGTTCACGTTGGGAACAACATTAAAGCCAATTTCGAAGCGGCTGCCAACAATAAGTCCAATGAATTCAATAATGTTGGCGTAGTACAATTCAAAAGGTTGCACTTATGTCGATATGGTTGCTGTTGTTGTTGTGATGTGAAATATCGTACAACAGCAAAACCAATAGGTGCGAATTATGTTAAGTACCATAAAATCTGCGAGATAAAAATAAAAAAAAAAAACATAAAAAGTAAAATCAGAAAAAGCCAATGAAAAAGTTGCAAGCAAAGCTTGTGCTACCTGCCAGTCAAAGTAAATAAAATAAAATAAAATTAATGAATGCAAACAATGATGGAAAACCAACACATATGCACACTCACACATACACACACACACAGACATACCTACACGCAGCTAAAGAGCGAGCAATGCGTTTTAAATTACAATTTCCGGTGTTACAATTGCGGCTTCCGCAATGCCGACCTCAAACTGGCACCGCGTGGCAGCTAAACCGCACCCACACACACACACACACACACACACACACACACATTGAAAATTGATATATGGCATTTTAATGAAGCACCAAATATTTGGCAGCCATTTGAGTCGAGTGCATTGTGCTTTGTGTGGCACAGCTGGAAAATAGTTTCGAAAAAATTTATAAACCGATTTAGGCGTAAAAAAAACAAATTTGAAGTGTACTGTTGGTTTTATAGTTTTACAAAGTATGCGCGTTGTGGTTCATAGCATCAATCCGCCACTCGATGTGTTGACAACTGATCGCTGCTTGCAAGCATCCAAAATGAAAACGATGAAAAAATCGCTCATCCTTTCATGCTCACTCAATATTTATTTATGTTTTTTGTTTTTTTTGCACAGCGCGTCACGGCCTTCTGACCATGGCACGTTCTGCTTGTGGGTGCGCTTCATGTTTGTAAGCCTGGCACCGGTCGATGCGCGCGTGCCGGTGTGTGTGTGTGAGTTCACATGCACCCAGTGGCACACGCAAAGGGGTTTTAGCGATTCAAACACCCCTTCCTCCCAAATATCTGTCTATCGTAAAAATTGTAAAGGGGCCAATATGATTTCAAATCGAATTGGGCACCGAAGTTTTGTAGTGCAGCGTCCCCCAAAAAAAAATCCTTTGCACGCCACTGCATGGTTCCACCTGTATTTATTTTATTACAGCTGAATGCAATCGCTTTCGAAAGCCAATACGGCGTACTGATTCTCATGTTTAATTACGCACCGCATTCATTTACAGTAATGGTGGTTGTTTTAAATTTGTATTAATTAAAATGAAATGCAAATATTTTCTCGCATTGCCGCGCAATGCGCACAATCGTTGTTTTATTCTTCTGAATTTTGATTTTTTCCATTTATTAAACGTTTTACAGTTTAAGCGAAAATATTTTCAAGTTTTCATAAATAATCGCATGAAATATCTAATCGAAAATTCGATCATATCAATTTGATTCATTTAATTTTGATTGATTCGATTTGATTGTATTGACTAATTCATATTTAAATTGCAATCAATATTACTGGGAAATTATACATATTCAGGTAAAACTATATAAAAATAGCACACAATTTTGATACGACTAATCAATTGAAGTTTTAATAGTGAAATTCAAGGAAGCTTGTTTCAAATACTGTGTAGTATTAAAATCTTTTTCGGGTGGCGGAAAAAAAACTCAGAGAAATGTAAGGGAGAAAAGAGAACTATGATGAATTGATAGATGCGTTCATTCATTCATTGATGCATCACCGAATTAAGAGTCAGAATAAAAAAAGGTTTCAATAAGTAAAGCTGAGATTGATAGATGCATTCACTCATTCATTGATGCATCACCCAATTAGCAGTCAGAATAAGGAAAGGATTGACTAAGAAAAGCTGGGATTGATCCATGCATTCATTCATTCCCAATTAACAGTCAGAATAAGGAAATGATTGACTAAGAAAAGCTGGGATTGATAGATGCGTTCATTCATTCATTGATGCATCACCCAATTAACAGTCAGAATAAGGAAAGGATTAAATAAGAAAATCTGGGATTGCTAGATGCATTCTACCACCAAATTTCCAGTTAAGGCGAGGTAAGAGTAAACAAGGTCATCCTTATAGCAGACAAGATAAACAATCAGGTAGTGTTTAAATGCATAATGCACCATCGATAACCTCCAAATTGGCTCTTTCAAGTTTCTACTTTGGAAAATTATTTTAAATTAAAAGTGAAGTAGAAACCTCAGCCTTGCCAATTTTGAAAAAAGCATTACAAGAAAAAATGCCCACATCAATTCTTCATTTATATTGAAAGTTTTATCAAATTTTTGCTATGCATGTATTTTTACGATTTTTTTACTCAATAGACTCAATAGAAAAAAAAAATCATGTGTTTAAATATTTTTGTGAAGAAAATTTCGAATTTGAGCAGCTCTTGCACAGACACTAAACAATTTTTCGCACAGATTTTTTGGAGTTTTTCCTTTCAAAAGACATCAAAATCGTTACACCGTGCGACAAAAATTAAAAAAAAATTTCACACCGAAAAAAATCCATATAAGCGTGAAACTAGAAACCAAACATAGTAATACTGCATACTCAGTTTTTTATTTCTACATCCTTTGTCCTTTTAAAAAGGCTTCAAAATTTTGAAGGGGATAAAAGGTCCTTTGAAAATTGTAATACTTTATATCCTTGAAAATTTAAATCGCGTTTTCTTGAAAAGTAAGTATGTTAAAACCCCGAATCTCCTTGATCACGTGTCAAAATTTCATTATTCTCGCTTCATTGATTTTGTATCTTTTTATTATTAAAAATACTGATACTCAAATAAATTAGAATTTTTGTACTTCATTAGAATTGCAGCTTCCGCCTTTTTTAAATAACTTTCAAACCAATAAAGTTAGAGTAGTGAAATTTTGACACGTGATCAAGGAGATATTGGGTGAGTTTTTTTTATTTTTTTTATTTTGTATCCCCTTCAAAATTTTGAAGTCCTTTTAAAAGGACAAAGGATGTAGAAATAAAAAACTGAGTACGCAGTATTACTATATTTGGTCTCTAGTTTCACGCACATATGGATTTTTCCCGGTGTGAAAAATGTTGTCGCACGGTGTTAAATTCTGAGACTATACATTTTTTGAATTTTGTCTATGAAACGAATCACTGTGCATTATGATGAATTGTAGGAGAGATTAAAGACAAATTGATCCACGTTTTTCCCTCTTCTTTTATATTTTACGTAACTACGAAAATGTTCCTCAAAACCTGTTTTATTTATGTGGGGCATCTATTAGCACATATAAGGTAAGGTTCAAGTCAAGTGTCCATAAATTCTTTCTTCAAAACCCAGTCTCCTAACCTCTACAATCTTTCAGAATCAGCGCAGTACTTTGCATTGATAGGCCGCTGGCTAATTTTTAAAAAGACTATTATTTTCTTTTAGATTTAATAAAGGTTTTTTAAAATTATTTCAATAATTTTTGAAAATCTGCCATCTTTAATAAGAAATATTAAGAAGATATTAAGAAATCTAGGGTATCTAGTCGATAGGCGTATTTGCAGTCGATTTAGTTTCATTAGACGCTCAAACTAGTAAAGCAAAGAGCAAAGGGATTTGAGAGCGACTTATTGTTGTATCCCAAACCTAAGTGAGCTTCCTTCGGAATAGCCACTCTGAGAAAGAGAAACTAACTATAAATTGCCACATCTTTCTTGTCTCCTTTAATTGTTGAGCAAAAACCAAAGACTAAGTGAAAAAAGGTATGAAATATCTGTGACCAGTTTGGAGATATTCCTTTCTGCCTTCTAGTGGTTACTTAAATACGCATCCGACAGTATCATAGTGGATTAAACCATTTAAAACCCACAACCATCACAAGTCATAACAAGTCCCACACACACACACGTGTGCAATCGCACAGTGCATTTGTCCAAAGCCGAACTTGTGTTGATGCCGCAGCCGCGAAAAGGATAAAACTGCAAATCCAACGTTTCTCCAATTAATTTAGTCCACGCAGTAAATGAGCATTGCATGTGTGCTGCAACGGCAAGCGGCATCAAGATAATAGCAAAAACAAAAAAGGAAACCCTAACTATCTACACCGAAAACTACAACAACAGCAACATGAAGAAGGAACAGAAACGCGTACGGAAAGGAAACTTTAGTAATTAGTCAACAGTTAACAGATTTTGGTGGACGGCGTTGGCTGGTACACGAGCACGAGCGCGCCAAAGTGCAATAAAAACCGACAGCTATGTGTGTGTGTGTGTGTGTGTGTGTGTGTGAGTGCGGCGGCAGCGGGCGGATGACTGCCACATGCGCGATGGTTGACTGCATGACTGAATTTTTTCACTTTACGTTACGTTACGTTTCGTTTCGGGAGTTTGGCAAAAACAAATAAAAAGAAATGGCGAAATTCCAGCTGTAACACAAACAACAACAACAACAAAAAGAAAAACAAGTGCAAGCTGAAAATGCAGCGTGAAGTGCTGGCAAAATTAAGCATCAAAATGACAACAAAACGAAAGGCCAACAAAACAAAACGCGCGAACAGACAGACGGCCGGACGGACAGAGAGACAGAAACACAGACAGCAACGACGTGCACGAAATTAGCGCAATGCAAGTCGCAGACAATTCAGTTGGCGTGCAAAGCAGAGGAAGCGGCGGACACACACAAACACACTCACACAAATAAAAGTGTGATTTACGATAGCGTCAGTGTGTGTGTGTGTGCAGGAAGCATTTAGCGCATTGCAGGTGCGCACACTGCAGCGGAACTGCTGTCATTTAATTATGGCTGCGGGGGGCGGGCAGCGGTAAAGGGTTGGCGCGCAGCGTGTGGGCTATAGATGAAAATATAATGGAATTAAATTAATTACAAACATTATCCGCACACACACACACATACACAGTACCTGCCATGGCAAGAACAACAATCACAACAATCGCAACAACAACGACTGTGCCAGCAAAAAGCCAACCTGCTGCTAAATGAAAACTCAACGCGCCAAACCAAACGAATGCCGCGCGCAAATTAATACCAAGTTTTCTTGTTAATTTTACTTGATTAGTGCTTTGAAGCATTCGTCGCTTCGGCTGGCATTAGTTAATTGTGCATCGTGTGCGAGTGTTGCAGCTGCAGCTGTAGCAACAACAACACAGTCAGCCTGCAGCACGTTTCATTGCCGGCGCACACTGTCTGTGACTTGACTTCCGTTTGCACGCTTCATTAACCCGTTTGCACCGTTGAGAGCAATCGAATTGCAATAACAACAACAACAACAAAACTTTGAACTAAATAGTAGAACACCGACAGTTGACTTTCAACCTCGCCGCTTGCTTCATGCAACGCTGTCAGGCATTTCTCGCCTTTGCAATGGCAAAATTCTTGGGCTGCCATTGTTGTTATTGTCGTTGTTGTTGCTATTGTGCCAGTTGCGCCTGTTTGCAGTGGCATTTGCAGTTTTCTCTATAAATAGCGAGTATTTTTTTTTTAAATTTTTATTTAATATAACTTTGATACAACTAAAACTAATTAAATCTGCTCACCTTTCACTTTGGGTATATAGAAAGTTATGTATTGGGTCGTGTTGTAAGGAAAACGGTTTTCATGTTTGTTTTCTATTAATTGAAAGTAGTGGAAAAAATAAAAAAGTTAAAAAATTCGTTTAGTTATAAAAATATGACGACAGTGCGTAATTCGGTAATGGGTTGTTATGGTCAGTTGAGTAGTAAATAATTACAAGTTTTTGGTGGCGCCACCTTTATGTGACTTTGCGTGTTAATATTTACATACTTTACCAAGTTTCAGTAAAAATTTCATTACATTTGGCTCACTAGAAGCAAAGTTATTGCATCAAAAGTCAAAGCATGTTGGTGTCATCGGTACAAAAATGAGCATTTAACAAAGAACCAAAATTATGTTTTGTTTTGAATTTGATGAAACTTGTGGCTTAATGTGTGTTTAAGGTACATTTTTTAAAAGTTCCTGACAATTAGTTCACTGGAAGCAAAGTTATTGCATCTGAAGTGAAAGTATGTTTGTGTCATCGATACAAAACTGAGCATCAAACAAAGCCCAAATTGTTTTGTTTTTAATTTGATCAAACTTGTGGCTTAATGCGTTCAAAAGGTATATCTTATACCGATTTTCAGTCAAAATTTCCTAACAATTAGTTCACTGGAAGCAAAGTTATTGCATCTGAAGTGAAAGTTGTTTGTGTCATCGATACAAAACTGAGCATCAAACAAAGCCAAAATTTAGTTTTGGTTTGAATTTGATCGAACTTGTGGCTTAATGCGTTTGAAAGGCATATCTTATACCGACTTTCAGTCAAAATTGCCCAAATATTAGTTTACTGGAAGCAAAGTTATTGCATCTGAAGTGAAAGTTGGTTGTGTCATCGTCACAAAACTGAGCATCAAACAAGGAGCACAAATTTAGTTTTGTTTTGAATTTGATCAAACTTGTGACTAGTGAGTTTCAAAGGAATATCTTATACCGATTTCTAGTAAAAATTGCATGACATTTGGTTTACTTGAAGCGAAGTTATTACGTCTTAAGTAAACGTTGTTTATGCCATCGCACAGCGATTCGTTCCATAGACAAAATTCAAAAAATTTATAGTCTCAGAATTTAACGATTTTGATGTCATTTGAAAGGTAAACTCCAACTAAGAAAACTCAAAAAAATCTGTGCTAAAAATTAATTAGTGTGTGTGCAAAAGCGGCTCAAAGTTGAAACATTTTTCACAAAAAAATTTAAACACATATTTTCTGTTTTTTAGTCGATTGAGAAAAAAAATTGTAAAAATACATGGTTACCAAGAAGTTTCTAAAACTTTCAATATAGATTAAGAAATGATGTGGTCATTTTCGCTTTTAACATTTTCTCAAAATTTGCAAAGCTTAAGGTTTTACTTCACTCTTAATTTAAAATATTTTTCTAAATTAAAAATCTGAAAATTGGCAAAACTTAGAGGAAAATATCTAAAAAGTATGTGAAAGTATGTTCCTGGATTTTTTTTATTTTAAGAAGCATTCTTTCTTTGTCAGATAAAGTAATGACATCCTCCGATATCTTTCGATCTCAGAAAATAATTCTATTTGAAAAGTGGTCTAAACACCTATTTTTCGACAAAATTTATTTTTTTCATCCCTAAAAGTATGCAATCAGCATGAAAAATTGAGAAAACTGCAAAAAAGCAAAACATACGTCTATTATTATCATTTTGATTGCAAAACTAAAGGGTCCTAAGACAATTTCTGTAACTCTTTGGAATTATCAATGTTGACGTTAATGATTAAATGTAAAATCTGAAAAATCTAGCCAACACACTTGGCGCTGTAGCTCTCCAAAAATGACGAAATTTGCAAATTTAAGTCTCAGGCATTGCCAAACTACAAAAGTTTCAGAAAAAAAAAATAAAGATTTCAATTCAGCAGACCATGATTAACTAGTATACCAAATTTTATGAAGAATGGACCTCTCCTTCTAATTTTGTCCCGCGGTTGTATGGACTCGAATCACTGTGCATCGGTACAAAAGTGAGCATTGAACCAAGAACCAATTTAAGTTTTCTTCTAAACTTGCTAAAAGTTTTATCGAAACCTTTCTACTATCAAGTTGTTTGGTGCTGATTTTTTATTCCGTGGTATACAGGATGTAAAAAGGACTTAAGTGATGATGTATCGATGGACCAACCAAAATTTCTGATTACCTCAGATTCCATCAAAAACTGTGCATTAATTCATCAGAGATCTAAAAAAAGATCGTTAGGACATAAGTGAAGACGTATCGATTGACCAACCAAAATCCTTGGTTACCTCAGATTCCATCAAAACTGTGTTTGAATTAATCAAACATCAGCCAAAGTCTTAATTAAAATCCTTGAAATTGGATTTTAACATCTCAATAATATCGATTTCTGGCTTTTAAAGCAAACATTTGGATTACCGAAAGGTGTGTTCACGATTTGTTTCGCACAAGTTGACTGTCGCCATCTCATCGGTCGTCACTTGTGATCGATTTTTTGACGAAAAGTCACATTTTAACTATTATTCACTCCTCGTATTCATGTGATTTGGCATCTTGCAACTTTTATCTTTTTGGAAAAATGCATTTGCCAATGAAAGAAAATCGTTTTAAGTACTTAGAAGCTTCTGAAGGACATCTCGGCCATCAATCTAAAAATCTCATTCGACATGCTTTTTGAACTTGCAAATCGCTGTATTGAACCTAGAAGGAACTATTTTGAATAAATTTTGATTTTTAGTTGTTTCAGTTTATGATATCAAAGGTCTTCTTATGGACTTACGGAAGGTTAACTAAAATCTTCATACTTACAACAACCTTCACTTCATTTTTTAACTGTTTTTGTTATACTTTGTCATTAAAATTTCAATCCAATTGATCCTAATAGTTGCTAAGGTGAATAAGTAATTCGCGTAGTGTCAAAACAACAAAATGTGGGCGCTCTTTTCGTTCCATTCCACGAAGACAGCTATCATTCGTTTCGATCTCAAATTTCTCCCTAAAAAAGCAGCACTCACTGTGCTCATTCGGTGCACTTATGACACAACCCAATATTTATTTTTTTTAATGTACATTTACTTGCAAGTTTTTATTATAAAGTTTTCTGCCTGTTTGACCCAAGTGTGCAAGTTGTTGCAGTCGCTGCACAACACTGTCGTTGCAACATTTTGCTGTGACAGCATATAAATCCTTTAAGCTATTGCAATGTGTCAAGCTGCTGTTTGTATGTCGGTGTGTGTGTGTCATTTTGTTGCAATTAAAAGTAAAAAATCGCAAACACACATCTGTCATTTACATTCGCGCAAAGCTTTGCGTAAGTTGGCCATTCTTGAGCGGAAACCTAATTAGAGGTGACAGGCGTGTGGCACTTACGATGGCAAATTAAATCCGTTTAGATATTTTACAACGTATTCCAAGAGTTGATTATTTCGAAAGTAATTAGTTGCATCAAAGTTTTGAAGTGGAATTAAAATAGTGTGAAATAAAGAGAAGATGATAAATTTTATTGTGAAACATATAAAAATTAAATATGAGAATTTCTATAATTTCTATTGTTTTTCTGGTCACCTATTTGTTTATATGCGGAATTGTACAAAGCCCGAGAGGACCTTGAATCTCTGTTTGCTTTCCACAAAATGTTGAAGAATATAATTTTTTTGAAAACATTTTAGGTCTTTTCATTGAACACTGTTCAAAAAGTCCATCGATATATGGCCAACTTTTTAGACCAACTACTGCGATAAGTTATGGATGCTTTATCCATCAGAAAAGCCAAGTTTAATACCAAGTTTGTTGCTTAAGGGCGAAAATTATTAGATTTTAGTCTGAACCAATAAAGCTTTAAGAGTTTACATAACACAGACTGAGAAACGAAACATATATTTTTTCAAAAGGATTCATTCAAAATCGTGAAGGATACTGAAGAACACATTTTCGAAAGGACCTTTTTTTACGTAGTTTGTTGCTGAAAGTAAAAAAAAATATATTCAATAAGCGCTAACGTTCCTCTTTCATTTGATGCAAACCCACCTAGCAAATTGTTACTTTTTAAATAAAATGAAAATATTACAAATACATTTTTTCAAAACACTTATTGCTTAATTTAGCAAGTTGCCTAAGGCAATAAAAAAGCTATATGAAAATGACTCGTCAAGGCGATAAGAAAACGACTCGTCCAGGCGATATGAAAACAACTCGTCCAGGCGATAAGAAAACGACTCGTCCAGGCGATGAGAAAACGACTCGTCCAGGCGATAAGAAAACGAATCGTCAAGGCGATAAGAAAACGACTCGTCCAGGCGATAAGAAAACGAATCGTCAAGGCGATAAGAAAACGACTCGTCCAGGCGATAAGAAAACGAATCGTCGAGGCGAGTTGCTTTCGGCGGACGTTTTAGAACGACTGGTGATACGAAATCGATACGCTGGCGATATTACCGGCGATAAATTTGTTGCCGGGAGCGAATCGTTTTCTTATTGCCGGCAACAAAAAATGTCCGGTGGGAATATCTACATAAATCATTGTACAAAGGCAAACATTTAAAAAAATATTTTTTTTATATTATATATCCTTGAAAATTAAACATACTTTTAAAAAAACATCAGAAAATGAAAGACTGAGTATGCCAGGTTCCTATAAATGTTCTGTTGTTTCACGTTTTTAGATGAGTCTCGACCACTCGCGAACACAGGATTTAACTTAATGGGGTTCCGTACACAACTTTTGAGCTCAGCACCATTTGGAACCATCTTTGCCACCCAGAATTAATAAACATATATTTGGGGAAGTTTGAACCCCAAAAATGTCCCTTCTTCATGACAAAAGTTGTTCTTTGTTGCAGTGTTATAATTTATGTCGAAAGTGCCTTAGACTCTGATTGAGACTCTGGGCCTCTTGAACGAGTGGAAGTTCAGTGAATAATTTTTTTGAGAAAAAAATTATACCACTTCAAAAGATAATTTAGTGATCTGACTGTGTAATCTAAGCATTCCATAATTGTAATCAGAAAATTAGGTTTCACTATTAGAAAAACTTGAGTTCAAAAGAAAATTTCTTGTAGGAAAATGATGTCCGAAAAAGCCAATGGAAAAGTCGGCTAGGCTGGTCTTGGACACAGATTGTTGGCACGCTTTTTGATTACTCAAAAGTAGAGAATACTCCAAAGTAAACTGTAACTTACTGGACATTTTAAGCAATGATTTGAAGCAGCAACCTTTGCCAGCACTAACGACATGAATGAACTTTAGGTACTTTTTATGTACTTTTTTTAGATCATAACAAAAATGGTTACAACATTCGAAAGCTGAACCTTTCCGACAGATCTGAGGAAGGTTGAGATATTCAGAGTATTCAGAATTTCTTTGTCAAAAAAAAAAAAAAAAAATTTGAAGTAAAACTATTTTATATGAAATCCAAACATTTTGAAGTATTTCATACTAACAGGAAGTTAAGGTTCTCGATGAATTTTAGAAATTTTTTTTAGAATTTTAGAATTAAATTCTAAATTCTAAAATTAAATCTAAATTTTAAGCAAAACAATTTTATACGAAATCCCAAAATATTTATATATTTGGTTCTAACAGGAAGTTAAGGTTTTCGATGAATTTTAAAAATTTTGTTTTAGAAGTTTAGAATTAAATTCTAAATTCAAATTTCTAAAATTAAATCTCAGAATTTTAGAAAATATGCATGCGAATTTCCTTGGTAAAATTAAATAAAAATTGAAGTAAAATAGTTTTATGCAGTAGCTCAGATTTTCAGAAAATATGGGATTTTTCTTGGTAAATAAAAAATGTAAGTAAAATAATTTTATACGAAATCGCAACATTTTTAAATATTTCGTACTAACAGGGAGTAAAGGTTTTCGATGAATTTTAAAAATGTTGTTTTAGAATTTTAGAATTAAATTCTAAATTCAAATTTCTAAAATTAAATATAAATTTTAAGCAAAACAATTTTATACGAAATCCCAAAATATTTATATATTTGGTTCTAACAAGAAGTTAAGGTTTTCGATGCCGTATCCGTAGCTCAGAATTTTAGAAAATATGCATGCGAATTTCCTTGGTAAAATTAAATAAAAATTGAAGTAAAATAGTTTTTTGCAAGTGGAGACTTGTTGGAAATTCCAACATTTATGGATGAGTTCAAAGTTTTTCAAAATTTTTGCAGCTAATGCTTTATTGTATTGAAAGGCCAGAAACTTGACAATAGAGATTTTCACACTTAAAAATATCATGGAACTCTTCTAATGAAGAATATAGTTTAGCTTTAGTCTAAATTTATAACTCAACTTTCTCGTTAATTTTTTGCAATTCTACTCAACTCAACAAACTCATCTAATGAAGCCTAAAGCTAAGCTTTAGTTTAAATTTAGTCTATATTTGTAATTTAACTTTTTTGTTAAATTTTTGTCATTCTACTCAATTCAACAAATTCAACAACTCATCCAATCCTAAATTTTTAACTCAAATTGCTCGTTAAATTTCTTTCATTCCACTCAACACAACAAACTCATCCAACGAAGCCTAAAGTTTAGCTTTAAAGTTTGTCTAAAAAATGTCAACTTCTTGTTAAAAGTTTGTCATTTCAAAGCGAATTCGTTAAAACACAGTTCTGACTGTTTGTTGTACCAGCGCACATTCGAGTTCGATTCGAGTCCATACAACCGCGAGACAAAATTAGAAGGAGTGGTCCGTTCTTCATAAAATTTGGTATACTAGTTAATCATTGTCTGCTGAATTGAAATCTCAATTTTTTTTCATAAACTTTTGTAGTTTGGCAATGTCTGAGACTTAAATTTGCAATTCTCGTCATTTTTGGTGAGCTATAGCAACGAGTGTGTTGGCTAGATTTTTCAGATTTTACATTTAATCGGTTACATCAACATTGATAATTCCAAAGAGTAGCAGAAATTGCCTTAGGACCCTTTAGTTTTGCAATAAAAACGATAATAATAGACGTATGTTTTGCTTTTTTGCAGTTTTCTCAATTTTTCATGCTGATAGCATACTTTTAGGGATGAAAAAAATAAATTTTGTAGAAAAATAGGTGTTTAGCCCACTTTTCAAATTGAATTATTTTCTGAGATCGGCAGATATCGCAGGATGTGTTTACATTATCCGACAAAGAAAGAATGCTTCTTAAAATACAAAAAAATCAGGAACATACTTTCACATACTTTTTAGATATTTTCCTCTAAGTTTTGCCAATTTTAAGATTTTCAATTTAGAAAAATATTTTGAATTAAAAGTGATGTTCAAGCCTCAGCTTTGCAAATTTTGAGAAAACATTAAAAGCGAAAATGGCCACATAATTTCTTAATCTATATTGAAAGTTTTAGCAACTTTTTGGTAACCATGTATTTTTACAATTTTTTTGACTCAATAGACTAAAAACAGAAAATATGTGTTTACATTTTTTTGTGAAAAAAGTTTCAACTTTGAGCAGCTCTTGCAATTGCACAAATTATTTTTTCGCGCAGAGTTTTTTGGATTTTCTTAGTTGGAGATTTACCTTTCAAATGACATCAAAATCATTAAATTCTGAGACTATAAATTTTTTGAATTTTGTCTATGGAACGAATCACTGTGCAGCGTGTCACTTAAACGTTTAGATTTAAATTAATCAAAGCATCTGAAATCAGAAAACCTTCAATTGAACCTCCTTCGGCACACAGATGTATATGTGTGTGTGTTCACTTTCGTTGCAAAATTGTTGCCTGCGCCCGTTGACGGCGAATAAAACAATTCCGCCGCAATTATTGCCTTCACAAATTAGGCCGCAGCCTACAATGTTTCGCTGGCTGGGCCGAGCGATTCCATTTAGCCCGTGGCCAAAGCAAATCCCAAGCAATCGCTTTTGAAATAACTTGTAAGTCAGCAACCAACGAACGAACACTCACACCGGTGAGTTGGTGCAGTTGCGCAGCATGGCCGCCCATATCGCGTCCACCTATTTCCAGATTAATTACACTGCAGCACGAAGCAATTCAGCGCTGGCAGCATAAATCATGCAAAAACCTTTCGCTTTTCAACATGCCAACTTTCGTTGGCCAGCGTCGCTGAGCGCAGCGATTGCAGCGTTTTTCGCCCACCCGCCGCGCCGCTTTCGTCGCTTTTGTAGCAGCAGCCGCACGGGTCACTGCAATGACCGCTTTTCCGTAGTTTAAACGTGTTTTAATCACATTCATTTGCACGCACACACTCACTCACACACACACACACACACACACATGCAATTGCCAATGTGTAATGAGGAACTGTGTGCGTGTGTGTGATTACTGCATGTTTTAGTTGCCTGTTTGCTATTATTTTTTTTTTTGTAAATGTTTTTCTCTTAACACAACAACAACAACAACAAAACAGCCACATGCAAGTTGCATGCAATGAAAAAGTGTTACAACAACAGCAAATGAAAAAAACTACGCCGCTTAAAATCCGATAATGCGACCAACGTGCAGCCATACACATTCACATCCTGCGCCTTCGCTTGCATGTCCTTCGCTCGTCCAGTGGCAAAGTTGTTTTGTATGTTTTGCTCTCCTTTTGCTTTGCATATATTTTTTGCTGTTTTTTTTTCTTGATTTGATGTTTTCATTTTTACTACATTTTGGTTACGTATTCCAGCGTTGTGTTGCTGTGTACATTTTTTAAGTGAGCTTGTAAATTTCAAATTTTAATTACAGTATAATTGCGCCGATGCTTTGATAACCCCAAACATTTTTGAAATATTCATTTTATGCCGGTGACACACTCGGCAAACGGCGGGTGCAGTCTCCCGTTTGGGTGGTTGGGTTTGAGAGTTGAAAAGTGTTTGAGTTTGAGTGTGTGTGTGCGTGTGTGTTGGAAAGTTTGGTTGGCAAGGGGCTGAGGGGGTTGTGAGTGTGTGCAAAGCATCTGTGGCAATGTTGGTGTTGGTGGCTGTGGGTGACTGATTGCCTTGGTGAAAAATTGTTGTTTGCTTTTAATTTTGAGGCCATATTTGACAAACATTCAGCATCTATACTGGTATCATTGCATATGCGATGTGAATGACGCGTTTGCTGCTTCAATTAACATTTTCATGCTTGAAAATATATTTTTCGAACGAAAATTGAAAGCCAGCTTATTATTACCGAATAAAATCAAATCGAAAAAGAAACGAGTACAGAATCGAATGTCAAAGTTATTGAATGGATTAATGGATGAACGAATTACTTGGAAGAGTATCGAAAAAGAGGAGACGAAAGAATAAATGAAAAGATGAACAAATTACTTAGAAGAGTATTGAAACAAAAATTATTTATAAAATACAAAATATAGACAGTTACAGTGGCGCACATAGGGGAGGGTTTTTGGGGGTTAACCCCCCCCCCCCCGAAATATCGTTAAGTTAGTACAGAAATTTAATTTATAACCGAGATCAAAAAATTTTTTTAAGAAGCGTTTTCGAAAAATCTTCGAAAAACCATTTTTTTTCCTGTTGTTTCAGTTATGGGCACATATCTCGTAAACGAATCATCCGACTAACAAAAGTGACCCGTCGTTCAGAAGGTAGTTAACTAACCTTTCCAACGATATGTCGATTGTCTAAATGATGAGATGAAAAGTTGAGATTTGGGGAAGTTACTGACGATGAAAGTTGAAAAAATTTGAATTTTTTGACCATTTTCAAAAATCATATATTTTTTAATGTTTTTTTTATAAAATAAATTATCTCCTTTGGTTTTAAAATCTAAGATGAAAGATATATTATTTGTGCAAATATTAAGCCTAACATCAATTGAAAAAAAAAAAAATTTTTTTCCGAGACCCATCCAAATGTTGATATAGACTTGAAACTAGAGGTCATTTATAGTAACCTGGCATAGTCAGTTTTTCATTTTCTGACCCAAAGTCCTTTTTAAAGGACTTTAAAATTTTAAGGACATACACATTTCAAGTATTTTTTTCAATATTTGCGGTTATGCAATGATGAAGATATGGATATCAACTGAAAGAGAAAAAATTTCTCCTATCAACTAAATTTTCTATTTTGAACGTTCAGGACCAAAATATGTCAGGTATGAAAAACATACATGTTTTGGATCTCAGTCTGTAGATTCATACATCTTAATTTAATTCTATTTTAAAGTTCTCAAAAAAGTTACACAAAACCCCCCCGAAACAAAATCCTGCGGGCGCCACTGGACAGTTAGATTATTGGAAAGCGGGCCGAATGAAAAAGAATGTTGGAAGACTTAAAAAATCGATAAATAAAAGGAAGAGTTTCCATAGTCGGTGGTAAAAGATTAAACATTTGAAATGTCGAATGAATGGATGGTTAAAATATCAAATGTTAAAAGAAGAAATTTATGAAAAAATAAATGAATGCATGATTAGAAAAATTCATGAGGGAATGAATGAAAAATTAAAAGAGGTACAACGTAACAGTTCTTCGGGTATTTAAAAGGAAGATGTTTTGTAAAATCTTCGACCGTATTGAATACGAATAAAATGAAAATCAAGGATCAAGTACTTTGCATATATCCCAAATACATTTTTTTAACCTGTTTCGAAATTTCCTTAAAGTTGAAAAAAACAAGCCGTTCTCGAGATAAAACTCCGTCACGAAAGGGTTAAACACATGAACGTGTAATACAGTGAATCAACATACAGCTGCGACGCAGGTTGGGCCATGTCTTCCCTATGGATGATGAATCTTTGACTTGTTAGTTGGAGGTCCATGACGAAAAGGGAGATTATATATCCGGTGAAAGGACCAACTTGAAGACGCCATATCATCTCTTAGTGTGGCCTATTGAAGAAGTTGTTCGCAAAGCAGAGATGAGGGGAGAGAACTTTTGCGGCAGGCCATAACTTGGTAACGGGTTGCTATGGTCAGTTAATCCTTTCGGTAGAGGTTTTTACTGGTTTTTATATCAACAAAATTCGATACTAAGTTTTTTAGTTTTTGTTATCGAACCCTGTTTTTTTTTAGAATATTGTCATATGACAGAAACCATATCGTTCTGGTTGTAATAATTACTTAAACATAAAATTTTTCACGTAGTTATAATTAAAAATTGAATTAAAAATTGAAATTCTTCATAAATTTCTTAAATAAATTCTTCTTCATAAATTTCTGCAAAATTTTTTAAAAAAATACATATAACTGAATGAAAAAAGTCAAATCAAAAATGTATTTAATTTGTTTCTGCTTCTTCTTTCTTTACTATGTAAAGATATAACATTAAAAAACTTAAATACTTCTATCTTGTAAACACTAATATTCAGTTTATTAATTTTGTATTTTTCCTGGAAGTTTAAACTATTCTAAGGACCAACAAAAAAATATTTATTAAACCATAGAGGGTTCAGACGTCCACAAAGTACCATTTTGCCATATGGCAACAAAGTAGCGAAAGGGTTAAGTCAGTGAAAGGCCGTATGAAAATAATGATGAACGAAGGTCAAATGGACACACAAAAATCAGGTCGTGTGATAGGAGATGATGAGAAAACTAGAACCCGGTCGATGAATACGAAACCAGAAAAGCAATGCACCAGGAAAGAATAATAAATAAGAATAAATCAATAAGCAGAGTTTTAGAAGAAAGGAAGTTGAAATCTTTGGAGGGCAGAAAATGACATACATAGAGGGAAGACAAATGAACTAACCCTTTCGGGACTACTGGGATAATACGTCCCACCAAGTTTTTAATACCAAATTAAATTAAATTATCCAAGCAAAGAAATTATTCAAGTCTTATAACCCACGCAAAATTTTTATTCGAATTCTATGTCTCCGGATAAAATAATAATTTCAGATTTTGTGACTATGCAACATAATTTTCTAGCCCCAACTTTCATGGCATGGGAACATTTCTACCAAGAGTATTTTGGTTTTCCAAATTAAACTCCGTCCCGAAAGGTCAAAAGGATTTTGTATCAAATATAAAAAGTGTGAGCCATTGGTTGCAGAAATAAAAGTCTGGTTGTCCGAAAGAAAATGATGAAAAACTTGGACGATTGTAAAACTAGGTAAACGTATTTTGTTTTGAAAGGTAGGCAGTCGAATGAATGTGAAGCCGGTAATGTAATGAACAAAGAACCTAATTTAGCAATTTGATAAAGCAATAAATAACATTAGATAAGTAGATAAGACAGATAAGTAGATAGATAACACAGACAGACATAGATAGCATTTTTCATTACTCTCTTTATTGGTTCGAAAGTTATTAAAAAAAAAGGCGTAAGCTGCAATTCTAATGAAGTACAAAAATTCGAATTTATTTGAGTATCAGTATTTTAATAATAAAAAGATACAAAATCAATGATGCGAGAATAATGAAATTTTGACACGTGATCAAGGAGATTTAGGGTTTTAACATACTTACTTTTCAAGAAAATTCGATGTAAATTTTCAAGGCTATAAAGGATTAAAATTTTCAAAGGACCTCTTTCATATCCTTTTTTTACAAATAGATAAAAAATTAATTTTATTTAAATTCGTGAGCCTTTCCTCTTTCATTTGATATACATATCGCCATATTCTAACAAGGTTAAGTATTTTTTATATTTTTTTATTTTTTATCCCCTTCAAAATTTTGAAGTCCTTTTAAAAGGACAAAGAATGTAGAAATAAAAAACTAAGTACGCAGTATTACTCTGTTTGGTCTCTACTTTCACGCCCATATGGATTTTTTTCAGGTGTGAAATTTTGTTTTAATTTTTGTCGCACGGTGTAATTAGATGAGTGGACATTTGAAAGAAAGGATAGTGAAATGAAAGAATCCACACTAGCAAATATATAAATGAATATATTAAAAAAAAGAGATTTGAAAGAATGGATGACGAAGTGTCCAGGATAGGCATTTATTAAATAAGAACGAGGGCAGAAAAAGACATATACATAGGTAGAGAGAAGAAAAATGGACATAGGGTTAGACAGCCAAGAAAAAATCTGGAAAAAGAGAAAAAGAAAAAAAGAAAAAAGGAAGGTGAATCATACCAAATTTTTACCCGAACCCAATAATTGTCATGCAATATTTTTAAAATAAAACTAAATATATGAAAATCTACAATACTATTCAAGTAATATACATCAACTTTTGAATACTTTAAATCGTTTACTTTGACTCAGATAAACCATTACATTCAATGATTGTCCACGAAAACCAGTCGAAGGTGCGACAAATAGAATCACGCAGGACGAAATGTCACAAGTTGAAATCAATTTGTCGTAATGATGTGAGCGTCTCGAAAAACTTCCGTCCCTCATCACCGGACCAGATGTAGAGAAATTAATGTGTTCGCATCAAAATTGATGCAACGTAATTGGTGTGGAAAAATGCGCTGCTCTGGAAGTCGGCGAAGGGTGCGCTTCGTTCGCTGTTAACGGCTGACACTGCGACACGGCTTCATGAACAGAAGACAAAATGGCGAAAGATGCGCAAAACGAGGGCAAACAGAAACCGTTAATAAGAGGTGATGGCAATATTCGGTGACATTATGTGGGCGCGAATGCGTTGGCATGGATTTGGTTTCGGCGCGACTGAACGACTGACTGCAACTTCATTGCATTGCTCGGTGCGCAATAACAAATAAGCCAAAACAGGCAGCAGCCAGCAGGCAGCATTTGAATTTCTCACAACAACAATGACAGCAGCGACAATGTCAACGACGAGCTGGTCGACAACGAGCTGAAAAATCTGGCATCTCAAGTACTCTTCCTTGCCTTGTCATACGGAATTTTAAAGCAGCTAAGCTGCGGCGGATAAGCGGCAAAATTAGATGTCGCGACTTGCTTAACTGCGACAGAGCGACGCGAGCGGATTACGCGACAAAATGTCGAATGCAAAACGCCAAACGATGCGACACGAAGTTGGGGCTGAATTTACATTGCGTTACGCATCGTCGCTAACAGCGGAACGGGCAGCAGACGCGCGACTGTAGAGCGCGCCAGCTGTCGATGGCGCGGAGCGTGAGACACATGTTTTGCTATTTAAAGAGATGTGGTGGTGTGGTGGGGTGTGTGGGTGCAGCAGTTTTGCTCGCTGCAGACACTTTGTCTGCTTTGTTGTCGGCTGCTGGCTGCTGGCTGGCTGAATGAAACGCTTCACTTATTTCAATTATTTGGCTTTGTTGGTGTGCCTTAAATATTTATCAATCAGAAGAGTTTGTTAACTTTTGTAATCTCATGCCACGCATTGTGCGTTTGCTTCGCCTCCCTTCGAACGGCCACGTCTGCCGCACTGGCTTCACTTTTTAGTAGAATCTTTTGCGTATCCTCCTTTGCTGTCGTTGTTGCCATCGTTTTTCTGGTGCCTGGTGCAGCCACTGAGGTGGCAGTGTGGCACTGCTACGTTGCACTATGGCCCAACGGCCAGCAAAACGTTGTAAAAATTACAAATTTCATGAATGCGTTCGATAAAATGAATACACGCATCTTATTGAGAATTTTCCAGGGATTACGAAAATGTAACTTTTATTAAATTCGGATTAGTAGTTTGTGAGATAGAGCCGCTCAAAGTTGACAATTTTTCCACATCGAGAAAAATGTGTATTTTTTGGTTTTTTTGTCATCTTGGTTTTTTCTAAAAGGTACGTTAATTGTAAATATAATAAAAATAAAAAAAATTTTGTTTTGTCTTAAAAGTTGTTCGATCTACCGATTGCTCGAAAAGTCTATATTTCGACCTTTTTTCCAACTTTGATCGAGAATAAAAAAAATATACCAAAAATAACCTCCGTGAAATTGAGTGTGGTTATTTATTATTCAATTATTTACCTAACTTCCAAAACTCAGCTGCCGGTTTTTGCCGCTTTACTTTCTAGAGCAATAAAAGTGAAACAACCTTGGGTCGAGAAACACGCAGGTATACGAAAAATCGCGCACATTTAGTACGGTCGACAACCCATTTTGTGTTGCTGGCATCTATCTATATCTATATATCTAATCACGCTCAAACGGACCGGCCGATTTCAATTAAGTTTTCTTTGTTAGATTCGTCTTGAGTCAGTTCAGGTTTGTGTGAAAAGAAAATTTCGGAAAATTTATTGGAAAAGTCGGAAAATCCCTGTCATTTTTGATTGTGAATTCTGAAAATTTTCAGACAATAACGTTGGAACCATAAGTTGTCAATTAAATTAACTACGAACTTACTATTTAGTCATGTCCTTCGGCAGAGGGAATGGGGCGGGTATTGGACAGTGGGGTGTGGCTCCGCCCATTAAGCCAAATCTTTATAAATGAATATCTTCGAAATTGTAAGGTGCACAGCATTGAAATTTAGTACTGTGTCGTCCCATAGATGAGTCATTCTACTGGTAAGATTTGATGGGCGTTGGACAAGGGGCGTGGCACATTTTTTGTGACCCAAATATTTTGTTGACTTATATGTCGCACAGCAATGAAACTAAGTACGAACATGCCATTTATTCATATCTTTCGACAGAGGGAAAGGTACGGGTATTAAACACGGAGGCGTGGCACCGCCCATTTAACTTAAATCTGTTTCAAGCGCAGTCCATTTCTTTACTGAAACTTTGCAGTCTCGATTGCAGCCTCGATTGAGTTAATCAGAGAAGAAACTTACTCCTACGGTGCATAAAATTTTAGCAAATGAAAAGGATTTAATAGAATACCAGTGCTTACCAATAGGGGAATTGTCTGAAGAAGCTCAAGAATGCAAAATAAGGACTACAAAAGGTATAGATGTATGAACACTTGCAAAATATCACGAACTAGACAAAATGAAGACCTTTTCAATATGTTAGCAGTCTCTTCTGATCCAGTTATTTCATCTATGAGATCTGTAAGATCACAAAAAGAACTTACAGATACTTATAGCTTAGAAATGATTTCATTATTAGATATTCCTTCCAGTGTAGATAGCGATTTTGAAAAAATCTAACTTTTAAAAACAATTTTTTTTTTGTAAAAAATTACGTATGAATCATGAAATTCATTTTTTAATGCAAACAAAAAAGTCATTTCATTTTAGTATGAAGTTTTAGTAAATCTTAACTTTGGCAACGAATTTTAAAGCCCCCTGTTACTGTGGCACCCTGTTTTTATGCTCATTTTAAAGCTTGGATATTACACTTTCAGATGCAATTTAAATTTTTTTAAATATCTTTATTGGTTCAGAAGTTATGATTTTTGCAACGAAAAAAGGGAAAACGAGCCATAGTGCGTTGATGGCATGAAGCGTTGCGCGCATTGAGCAAAACATGTGCAAAAATTGTTGGTTATGAAAATTGCTACTTGCCAGCATCACTTTTATTTTTTTTGCTACTATAACAACTGCTGTTGTTGTTCTTGTTTTTGTTGTACATATTGTAATGTTGCTGCGCTCTGACATTGAGCAGCTATTTGAGCATTTTTCGTGCCCTCATATTTGCAAAAAACATCGAACAAGTCGAGCAGCAGCCGTTTCTGGGTGGGACGAAAAGAAAGACACAAAAGCATTGCTACAATTTTTTACAACAAATATAACAAAAGGTGAAATTCCTGGTGTCATTGTTTTAGTTTTGGAGAATTTGCGCAAAAGGTCTTTATTGGCAGCTAAAACACGGGCAAGTTGTCGTAAGTTGCTGGCGCGTTCTTGTTTTGCCGTTGGCTGTTTAGATGGATTACACTGGAGAGAAATGCGCAGTGATTTGGTTTTTTTGCAGGAATTGGAAGTCTTCATAGACATTACTGATGCACTCGTTTTTATCAGAGGTTTGCTGAAGCTTTAGTTGAAGCCAGGGATTTAACTATTATAAGTTTTTTAAGAAAATAATTGCAATGTAACTATTACAGTGCAACATAAATTTTATTCGTATATTACAATTATTATTTGCGACAATTAATTTTTACGTTGCGTAATAACTGTTATGAGAAACAAATTTGTTTTCGTTCTCCATAATTATTATTTTGGAATTTTTTTGTTTACGTTGCTTCATAACTATTATTTATGACTTTTTTTAATTACGTTACCGATAAATAAATTAAAAAAAAAATAAATAAATAAATTACCGATATTTTGAGAAATTTTTTTTTACGTTGCTCCATAACTTTTTTTTATGATTTTTTTTATTTACGTTGCCGATAACTATTATTTGAAAGAACATTTTTTTTTACGTTGCTTCATAACTTTTATGAAAGAAATTTTTTTCACGTTGCCTTACCACATTTTGAGTATGAATTGATTTTTAATTGTTTAGTTGTTGGTGAAAATTTGGTTTCTGCAGTTAATTTGCGTTTGTCAATTTAAAACAACTAAAAATCAATTCATATCCAAAATGTGGTAATTCAACGTAAAATTTTTGTTTTCAAAATAATAGTTATCGGCAACGTAAATGAAAAAAAAAATCACAAATAAAAGTTATGAAGCGACGTAAAAAACAATTTCTCAAAATAATAGTAACGGTAACGTAAATTAAAAAAGTTATAAATAAAAGTTATGAAGCAATGTAAAAAACAAAAATTCCAAAATAATAATTATTGACAACGAAAAATATATTTCTTACTTATAAGAGTTATTATGCAACTCAAAAATATTTATTACATGATAATAGTTATAGGCGACGTAAAAAATATCTTATTGGGAATAATTATTATAAAGCAGTAATTATAGAAATTTCTGAAATTAGGGCTATTTTTTTATTCCCAAAAATATGGATATTAATTATTTGAGGTCTCTGGTTGAAGCAGATTGCCGTTGTGTATCTTCTTGTCCACTTACTGCGTGTTTAGCTTTCTTAAGATTTGACGTAATTGTTGACTTTCTTGCTAATGACAACGCCACGTGGTTTTTGAGATTAAAGATCCATAACTCATCTCCTTTCGAACACTTATTTTATGTTTAGCTACCTAAAGCTTTGCCATAATTGTAAACTTTCTACGAACTAATAATGCCATCGAGTTATTTACGTGAATTTTTGAGATTAAAGATCCATCCAAGAGCCTCTTCTTGCCATTGTGTGTAGCTATCTCATTGTTTTTGTTTCTGGCTTGTTTCTGATGTCCAGCTTGCATTGAGTGGTATATAAAAAATTTTCTGGAAATCCTGAAAATATTCACTTGGGAATTGGAATATAAACCGATCTGAATAATTTCATGTGGTCTTTAAAATGTTTCTCACCAAGGTTGAGTTTCTATGCTCCGTTATTAGTGCAGTCAGCCATTGAGAAGTACTTCGACTTAGATTTAGAATGCCCTATAAATTCAACTTTCTTTATGTCCTGTTCGGACAGCCATATAAATTGAGGCAATTTAGCTTTTCACACACCACAATTCAGCTTACACTTTAATTCAGCTGTTATCGATAATGTTATCGAACATGTTTTGATTTCGATGGAAGAAAGGTTTTTTCTGTATATGTATCTATAAAAAACGTTCTTAAAAATATTTATTGGACATTTAGTAATATTTATTCCCTACTGTTGCACACAATTTTTAAACAAAATTTCAAAGCAAACCAATGTAAACAAACGTCTTTCGCTTCTGTTAGTTCCTAATTTTTGTTTAAGTTCAGTCTATTGTGAATGGATTTGTTTATCGATAACAGTACGACACAGGGTTGCATGGAAAGTCGAACTCAATTTGTGATCAATTTACCGCTAATTACAATTACCTCAATTAAGATTTTTGTATGACAAATTGAGCTCTATTTAAATCTAAATTGAGAATAAATTGAGAAAATATCTAAATTGAATAGTCTAAATATTACATGTTCATATGGAATCATATTACAAAATGGAATAACATTTTGGTTTAACATTTTTAAAAGATTTTATTTAATTTGGCTTTAAAAAATTGCAAAAGTCATGGAAGATTTTCTGCCAAAAAGCAATGCAATCAAATAATATTAAATCTCAATGGAGTAATTTTGACTCCATTGGACCTTCTAGTGTTGAACTGTAAACCTTCCTATCTCTTTTGCTTAATTAAATTTTAAGAACGTCTGTGTTTTCTACAATTGATGATTTCATTCAACACATTGCGAAGTCCTAATAACTTCAGTTGCCAACAAATACAAAATGATTGACACACTGAATATTTGAAATATCATTTGGAGCCAAAAACTTATATACAAATAAATAATAATAAAAATAATAGTAAATAATAAAAAATAATAAACAAATGCATTCTATTATTTATTTAGTCTATCTAACAGCCATATTTCAGAGTCCTTTTTTGATCCCACATATGCCGGAGAACTTTTCTTTGTCAACAGCCAAATATCTGAGAAGCCAAAATACTGAAATACAAGAGAAAACTTACGGGGATACTCAGAAGAGCCTAACTATTCCCTCTAACGACCACCTTTAAATCAAAAGGATAATGAGTTCAGTATGTATGGAAGAGGATGAGCTGGTTGAGCATTTACAGTGGAAGTCTTCATCAGAACTATGCAGCATTGCTCTGTGAAGATTTTTTACGGAAGTGGAAGCATTTGAAGATTTTATCTGCTAATAGTTTAAACCTTTCAAGACTACTGCGATAATACGTTCCTTCAAGTTTTTAATGCTCTTCAAAAAAATTATTCGGATCTTATGACCCACCCAACTATATGTCCCCAAACAAAAGAACGATTTCAGAATTTGTAACATAAGTATGCAACATAATTTTCAACCCCCAAATTTCTTAGCATGGGAACATTTCTTCCAAGAGTAACATATTTTGGTTTTAAAACTTAAACTCCATTCCGAAAGGGTTGCAAATTTTTTCCACAATCGTGAAGTAAATTTTGCACTCAGGTTGATTTGCAGATGATGTGTTGACATTAACCCTTTCGACCCCGAAATTCACCGTGTGTCTCGATATTACTTTTTGGTATTTAAATCATGAAACACTTCCCTAAGAAGTGTGCACACGACATGTGAATTCGCCACGCCTCTTTGTTAGAGTTCTAGAGCTAGTTTACTTTTGAACAATTTTAGCTTAAAACGGGTTCAATAAATTTTGTATCAATATTTTTTAATTACATTAAAATTATTTAATATCTACGGAAAAATACAAAATTATCACGTTTTGATTTTATTTAACAATTATTAAAGAAACAGGATTTTGATCAAACGCGCCCAATTCGTAGACTTCAATTAGAACACAAACTTTCTCTAATATCGCTGCAAATTATTGGAAATTATTTTGGTGAAAACAGTAAAATTTTTGTAATTTGCTTTCCATTCACATTTCAAAATATTAATTTTTTGGTGCCTACTTAAATTAAACCCATAAATCAATCGTAGCTTTTGCTATAAGATGACAAATAGGTGAAGTTGCTCTCAGGCAACTTTGGGGTCGAAAGGGTTAATGAAACTGCGTAGGATCAAGTGAAACTATGTTGCACGTAGACCGAATTGAACCATGGAATCTCCACAACGAAATACAGACTCACCTTAGTGTCATAGTCTCTGCTCAGACTCATTCAACACTAGAAAGTCCAAGAGAGTCAAAATAACTCCAAAGCCTCCTTTATTGCTTGCTTCACTTTCTCGTTGACTTTTCTCATTCTCTTTGAATTTTTTGAATAAATTCCATCTTATAATTTCTAACAGTGTCAAATGCAGTCCTCACTTTCACTACCAGTCAATGTGGTTTGTGTTCGTAACTGCGTTGCCGCCTGCAGTCATTCAACCACTTTACCCCATATGCGACTTGCCGTCGTGCCGAGCGTACAACGCATAACCGACAACATACAACATTCAGTTGCCAACAAAAGGTAGCAGAAAACTTCATTTTCCGCTCATTAATAAATTTATGCGCCGTGGTATTAGGCAAATGAAATATTATTTTATGGGCGCCGTGCTGCCTGCCGGCTCATGGCTGATGGCTGATGGCTGGACTGGGTTGATATCTGCTGCCTGTGCCAAGGCTGTCTAACTGGAGGCGTTTTTTCTGTGGCAGCAAAATCAAAATACCTAACAATGTGTTACCTGTGTGCGTGTGCTGGGGTGTGGTTGTGTGTGTGTGTGTGTGTGTGTGTGTGTGATGGTGTGCAACAATGATGATGGAATGTGAAGCACTTCTGGCTGCTTAAGAACTTCCTGTTTGATCGGAAGACCCTCTGGGGAAATTGAAAAGGGCTCCTTTGCCGCTGCTACTCTCAAGCACACACACACACACATATATACACATACATATACATAGATGGCAGTAGAAGTGCTGCAGGGTTGCAGCGAGCCGCACTTGTAGCTGCTGCTCGTTGCTCGCTCGCTCGTTCGCTCGTCCTTCTCACTTGTTAACATTGAAATTCATGAATAAATACATCAAATGTGGCCGAGAGAACAGCAACAGGATCAGGGTATTTCAAAAATTTACGTAATTTTCTTGTGAAGTTTGCTCGCTTGCCGCTTGTACGAAATTTTTGCCTTTTTTTGCTGTGCTCAGTTTTTTTTGTTTTTGTTATTTCGCTTGTGTTATTATTCACATTTTCACATAAGTGTGTTTGTAGTGGCAGTTGTTGTTGTTGTTGTCGTTGTTATTGTTTTGTTATGCATTTATTTTTTGTTGGTGTGTGTTTATTTTTTTTTTGTTATGGCTTTGGGCTTTTGTTTAAGCAGGAAGGAAGGAAGGAAATACAGGTGATTTGCCCATTGCTCGCATTTTCCCCCTCAGTCGCCTGCTGCCTCGTCCATATTGCCCACAAAAGACACACATTTGCTGGCTGCCGTTGCTGTCTTTGTTGTTTTTGCTGCAAAGTATTTGTACAGGCCGCCACACTCGGGCACACACACACACACATTCACGTACACAGCGCCAGCCGGCTTCTGGCTGTTTGCTTAGTCTGCGGGTATGTGTTGACGCCCGGCGCTGCGTTCGGTGGTGGTTTGATGATTTGATGGATTCGATAAACATGTTCAAATTCGAAGACAATGTGTTTGTTGTCTTGGAAAATTGCGCTCCAAGGTGGCGGCAACGGGCCAAGTGGCAGCCATGAGTTGCACACTTTAAGTAGCCAAATTTTGGGCAAATTATTTCTTGGGAAATTGTTTAGACTTAATTTTGGCAACCTTTTGCATTTTGCCTTTTGCGTTTCTTGTAATCATTAATAATTATTTATTTATGTTTTTCCTTGGCCAACAAATGGGTTTTTGTTGAATTTTTAATGCATTGATGTTTGATGAGTTTTAATGAGTTGAATTGTATTTTTTGGAATTTTGGGCTTTTTCTTACATTCTTAGTTAAAAATGTTAAGTGCATTGAAATGTGACTAAATGGCAAAGGTGGTCACTGTTGCACTCTACTGAGACCGTAATAATACTGGATGGAGGTCTGCTTTGGTTAGGTTAGGTTAGGATGGCAGTTTAGGAAGCTCACAGGCTGTGAGTCGCAGGAAATGGAAAAGAACCTTAAGAAGCCTGTGCGTTTGTTCAAGTTAAAAAAAAAAGGGAATCCGGGTGGAGAGAGAAGTCATTGAGACTCCCTTATGAAGCGGACACTGCTGTTAACCCATTAAAGCCGGGTACCAGTTCATACACGACCTGGAATTGACCCAAAATGATCAGAAACAAAATTTCAGCTTTCTGTCTCTGCACGCAGCACGGGGAGCTTTTTTCCATACTTTTTAAAGTGATCAGCTAAACACGTAAACAAAAGATGTATTGTTTACAGGTGAGTTAGGAGGCAGATTTTTGTGAAGTTCTAGGGCCACTACGTTTCGCCACATTTTCCACCTCCGGGAAATTCACGATTTTTGGAGTCTGGTAACTCTAGCTAGATGGCGGAATTTTATGGTGACCTCTACTAGACTAAGGTAGTTCCATCTTTACCCCAACCATCTCTATCAATGATTTTCAGATATCACTACCACGAACTTTTCTGTGATTTTTTAAAAAAGTCAATTTTCATGAGTAAATTTTTACCCATTAGGCAGCAATGGGTTAATGTAGGTGAATGGCAGACTTACCACATCCACAAGAAAAAGGCACAAGATGACGAAGTCTGCTCCACGCCAGGACAGCAAATGAGAGGCAAAACGCTCTCTTCCTTCTCTGTCAATCCGGCTTCCTTCTCTCAGCATTCAGGGAACTCAGCCAATGGTCGTGAGAACCCATTGAATAGTTGTCGGCAGAGCGGGGAAAGAAAACACCATTGGATTTCAGGTTTTGTGGGGTCGTTGAATAACGAATGTCGGTACAGAATAACCCTTTGCGACTCAATGAAATTTTTTGCTTCGACGAGATTAATCACGAAAATGTTACGCATTCAATTATATTAAAAGTTTTTCTATTTTAATTTTTTAAACAATAAAGAAAAACGATTGGCATTAATTTAAAATTAATTAAAATTTTAATTAATTTTATTTAATTTTTTTAATTAATTAATTATATAAAAAATTAATAAAAATTAATTTACTTTTTTTAATTAATTAATAAAAATTAATTTACTTTTTTAATGAATTTATTAATTAATGAAAAAATTAATTATTTTCAATTAATTAAAATTAATTAAAATTTAAATTTTTAATTGATTAAAAGTTAATTAATTGAAAATAATTTATTAATTAACTAAAAAATAATTAATTTTTAAATTAATTAATAAATTAATTAAAAAGTAAATTAATTTCAATTAATTAGTTAATTAAAAAAGTAAATAAATTTAATTAATTTTTTTTAATTAATTGATTAATTAAAAAATAATTAATTAATTAAAAAGTTAATTAATTTTAATTAATTTTTTTGATGAATTAATTAATTATTTTAAATAAATTAAAATTAATTAAAATTGCTTGTAAATTAAAAATTTACGCAACAGTGTTTTTAAAGTTGTTCGCACAATTGTGTATGCTGGGTCGCAAAGGGATAAACACAACAAACATTGATTGATACAAGAGGCCAAAGCGGGGTGCAGAATTAGGGGAAACATAAGTACAGAAGGAGAAGTACAAAGAATGGGATTGGAGGTGAGATTGATAGATCACTGACCACACAGAGCACTAATTTACCCGCCCATACTTCCAGTCAGGACAGCTCGAGTTGACGCCATTGCAGCTACAAAAGCTGCTTGGTTTTCTTATGATTTAGGTCACTCTGGAAATCCGGTAGGAGCTGTCCATTCTTTACTGCCTATTCGCCGAGTCAAAGTGAACTTGAACTACTTGAACCACAATTTAACGGACACCAATGGTGCGTGGATTTGTTAACCCATTACACGGCAACAGCGAATTTATTCATCAAATGTTGTTTTTTAGATGTAAACCTAAATTAAAAAAAACACGTATTTTTTATTTTTTAATATACTTTAATTTTGTAAGGTTTTTTTTGTAAAAAACATTTGGTTCCACATATGCAACAAAGCAATAAAACTTGTTTTTTTTATTTAAATATGTTTAATTTTAAATGAAAATGTTTAAAGCAATTAATGCATTTGTTGTAGCATAGTCCTGGTCCCCATTTTTCGCAAAGTGTTTGTGTGTTTTTTATTAATAAGTTTTAATCACTTTTGTTTCACTAAAATAAATGCGTGCAACTTTTCGCAAAAACGGTCAAATAAGTGCTGTCAAGTAAAATTTAGCTACTTTTTCCCACTATTAATGCCAGTATTTCAAAAAAGGAACATTGCATAGTTGTAAAATAGCAGAAAAGAGTCGTTTTGATAGTTACTTCCGAAATTACGGGCAATTTTACGGTTGGTTGCAGATATGCAACTGTACCGTGTAAAGGGTTAACTAACGAGTCACCTGATCACCTGATCAGTTTCGCACTAACCTATGATGCTCCTATGGCCAAGGACCCATAGTGCATGAACCACTTCTTGCTTCGCTAAGTTATTCAGAGTTTTTGAAATTGTTGGCTGAAACGTTTGAAACTCTCAAACACCTCTGAAAAAAATATTTGTCAATGATCGAATGTATTTCGTTCCCCCAAATCCACTAATCATATTAACCCAGTAGCGCCTAGCGTCACCAAATGGTCCACTAAACGTGCACTCAAAAATGGTATTTTTTTAATTATGTTTCATATTAAATCGTTCCTAAAACTTTATCTCAAAATTCGAATAACAAATAATTCCAGCATATTCATGTTAAAAAAACCAGAGACCTCAAATAATTATTATCCATATTTTTGGGAATAAAAAAATTGCCCTAATTTAAGAAATTTCTATAATTACTGCTTTATAATAATTATTCCCAATAAGAATATTATCATGTAATAAATATTTTTGAGTTGCATAACAACTTTTATAAGTAACAAGTATATTTTTGGTTGTCGATAATTGTTATTTTGGGATTTTTGTTTTTTACATTGCTTCATAACTTTTATTTATGATTTTTTTTTTCATTTACGTTGCCGATAACTATTATTTTGAGGAATTTTTGTTTACGTTGCTTCATAACTTTTATTTATGATTTGATTTTCATTTACGTTGCCGATAACTATTATTTTGAAAAAAAAAATATTTACGTTGAATTACCACATTTTGGATATGAATTAATTTTTAATTGTTTTAAATTGACAAACGCAAATTAACTGCAGAAACCTAATTTCCACCAACAACTAAACAATTAAAAATCAATTCATACTCAAAATGTGGTAAGGCAACGTAAATAAAAAAAATTTCTTTCGTAAAAGTTATGAGGCAACGTTAAACAAATTTTCTGTCAAATAATAACGTAAAAAAAAAAATCATAAATAAAAGTTTTGAAGCAACGTAAACAAAATTTTTTCAAAATAATAGTTATCGGTAACGTAAATAAAAAAAAGTCGTAAATAAAAGTTATGATGCAACGTAAAAAAAAAAAATCCCAAAATAATAATTATCCAGAATGAAAAAAAAATTTATTTCTCATAACAGTTATTATGCAACGTAAAAATGAATTGTCGCAAATAATAATTATAATCAACAAATAACATTTATGTTGCATTATATCCCCTGAAAAAACACCTTAATTTTAGATAACAATGACTTAACATAAAAAGAAAATTCTTCAATAGGTCACTTTCAGTCAACGCTAACCGCAACCGTCTAGCGACATCAATTCAATTCAAATGTTTTCCTTTGCATTTTGCGCCATGAATGCAATGCGTCAGTATGTGTGATTAAATGAAAATGTCACCTTCCGCAAACAGCGATAAAAACTGCAGAAATTAAATCCGTTTTTATGTGGAAATTCTATATTTCATGGCAGTGATTGCCGTTCTAATAGTCCAGCACAGCTATTCAACTCCCTCAGCAAATGGCTGAATGGCTGGGTTCACAACAACAACAACAACAACATAAACAACAATAATGGTAGGGAAAAAAATGAAACTTGTCATTCTGACATAGAAATGAAGCGATAAAAACATGTCATTGTCATATTAAATGTTTTTGTGGCCATCGGACAGGACGACACAGCACAACAACGCAGCGCGCCATGACGAACTGACACTTGCGCTGCGATACGACGAGTGTTTGACTATTGCTTTGTGCGATAGTTATTGTGGCTGCAACAGTTGTTTGTGGGCCGTTTGCCGTTTGCCGTCAGTCGTCCGGCGGCAACACAGTTGCTGGATGGCGCCGCATACGAGCGGACTTTTGATGTGCATGTGCGTGTGTGTGTGTATGCAGCATGCGTGCGTGTGCGTGTGTGTGTATGGTTGCTGGAATTTTTGAAAAATTGGTGTCAAGCATTTTGATGAGGGTTGCACGACTGACTTTAAGCGAGATATAAACAGCAAACAAAAAAAAAATTAATAAAAAATGGAAAGTGGAAAAGCAAAAATTGTTGGTTGTTGGCAGTTGATGGACATGTCGTATTGACAGTGTATTAGTTGAGCCGTGTGTTGGTATTGAGCAAGGTCCTTTTTACACATTTGCACCTTTGTATCCTTTTTAAACACTTCGATAGAGATATTCGAATGAAGATGTTGGCTGTGTTTTGAGTTTAAATTTACATTTAAACTTAATCGGTGGTTTCTCTAAAATTTATAGAAAAATATGAACTGGGCAATATTGCATAAATTAGTTAATTTCATGATATTATAAAATAGTCAAACTTCACTGAGTCGCATAGGTAAGGACTCGGAAAATCTCTTTGTAATATGGAAAATTTATCATAAAAATGATTTTTTATTTTTAGTTTTGATATCTTATAAAATCGAATAAATTTAGACAAGCAAAATAGTTCTATATTGTTCTCTATCCGATGCCCAGACCCGGAGATTCAAAACTAAAAAAGAATTTATTAAAACATTATCATAAAAATGATTTTTTATTTTTAGTTTTGATATCTTATAAAATCGAATAAATTTAGACAAGCCAGCAAAATAGTTCTATATTGTTCTCTTTCCGATGCCCAGACCTGGAGATTCAAAACTAAAAAGGAATTTATTAAAACATATGAAAAAAGTAACGAAACCAATCTTTAACTAAGAAACATAAAAACATTTAATTTTTAAATGGAAGAACGCCACTCTAAAAACTCTTATTTGTAAAATAAATTTTATAAATTTGGCACACAAATAAAATATACAAATATAATGCAAACTAAATTGCACTCTAAGAAAGTCTCGGTGCTAGATAAACAGGGATTTGAGTTTAGTTTGGTCAACGTCAGTGTGACACAGGTATAAGCTAAACACAGTACTAAAATTAGTTCTGCTACCTAACGCTGGCGTATTCGTTTCTCTGAATTGTGCTCAAAAATAAAACACACTAAAATTCTCTTCAAAATCAGAAGACGCTTCATTATTATAACAATTTTACACCTTCTACTCCGTGTGGCACCTTTGCTTGTCAAAAACCAAACTCTTCCTTCCGCGTTGTACCCGGCTGCTTTTTATACTTGTTTACCTTAGGCCACATGTTGTAAAAGTCTTTAAGGACACCTTAAAGGCGCTCCAATGGGATGTCCCACCTCATCTGAAGCATTCACCAATCATTGCTTTTCCGGACTACCACTTGTTCCGTTCGAAGACGCATCACTTCACTTCTTACGAAGAAGCTGAAAATTGCGTCCATTCTTTGATTGTTTCAAAAGACGGTGAACTTTTTTAACGTGGAATTCGTATGAAAGGTATATTAGTAGCTGACGATAAGTAATGCTTTAAAAAAAATACTTTGAACCAGTTTCTCTGAATAAAGTTTTAAAGTTACAAGAAAAGCCTCAAGTCTTCTTTGTAACCCCAATATGTCAAAACATTCGTCCTTATGTTGATAATGTCTTTAATTTATTTTCGTTATTTTCAGCTTTTGAAAATCCCCAAAATATGTCTTACTTTATTTACAGTACGAAGTTCTATTTATGATATTTGTAAAATTAAAAGTTATTTTAAAAAATGTTTGAATGTGTGAATATATAGAGACCAGACATGGGGATTTTGCACTAAAATCCGCTACCACAACGAGGTCTGCTGGGACATTTTCCACTACCACTAAATAAATTTAGTGATAGCTGAATTTTTTCCACTAATCACTGATCTTTATTTAGTGGTAGTGCAATTTTCTTCCACTAATTTTTTTTAGTGGTATTTTTACCACTGTCACTAAATAAAATTAGTGATTAATGGAAAAAATTCAGCTATCACTAAATTTATTTAGTGGTAGTGAAAAGCATAGTGCACTATGAATTTAGTGCAAAACCCCCATGTCTGATAGAGATCGACCGATTAATCGGCTTCGGCTAAAAAAACGTACATTCAGCTAATAATCGACTTTGGTGAAAATGCCGGCCGAAGCTTCGGTCACCGAAATCTGGTCCACTTATCAGAGATATAACACCGTGCGACAGCATTTTTCACACTGGGAAAATCCATATGTGTGTGAAACTAGACCCCAAATATAGTAATACTGCGTACTCAGTTTTTCATCTCTACATCCTTTGTCCTTTTAAAAGGACTTCACAATTTTGAAGGGGATACAAAATAAAAAAAATATAAAAAATACTTAACCTCACTAGGATATGGCGATATGTATATCAAATGAAAGAGGAAAGGCTCAAGAATTGAAATAAAATAAATTTTTTATCTATTTGTAAAAAAAGGATATGAAAAATGTCCTTTGAAAATTTTAATCCTTTATATCCTTGAAAATTTTTATAGAATTTTCTTGAAAAGTAAGTATGTTAAAACCCAAAATCTCCTTGATCACGTGTCAAAATTTCATTACTCTGACTTTATTAGTTCGAAAGTTATTAAAAAAAGGCGGAAGCTGCAATTCTAATGAAGTACAAAAATTCTAATTTATTTGAGTATCAGTATTTTAAATAATAAAAAAATTCAAAATCAATGAAGCGAGAATAGGAGTTTGATTTACACCTGAATAATTTTTTTGTTTTGAAGACACAATTAGCTATATGAAAATTCGTTATAAGGAGATCAAAACACTTTAAAAGTAAAGCCAAATAGCTGTGATCTTGTAATTAATTCGTAATAAGGAAAGTCACGTTGTACAAACGATTGTTGTAGGGAAGTGCGTATAAATTTCTAAATGCTTATTTAAGCTTATTTTTATTTAAATATTTTTTTTAAAGATTTTGACTACTTATTTTTATTTAAATATATTTTTTTATTTGAATGCTTATTTAGAATGATTTTAACTAACATTTTGTATACTTTACTACAGAAGAAAGAAACATTACGGTAACTGACACACACACACACACAGCCACTGAATAAATCAAAGACGTTGTTAGTCTGTATTTTTTTTCATAACACATTGAGCTGATTGATACAAATGGCAGACATTCGAACATAATCATCAAATAACTTGGTTAAAAAAAATTGAATCCTTAAATCCTTAAAAGTAAATATCAGTGCTCAAGAATTTTCACTTTGCACATTACGACTATGAAAACATCCTTCGTCAAAGCAAACCAAAGCATACGACTGACCAAAAATCGGAATATTTTTTTGTAATCTCTCTATAAAGATTCAATTTGCTGCCCATTAACTGCAGTCGCTGCGCGCATACAAAATTCCATAATGCGGCGCAACTATCAAAAACTAATCGCGTCGCTGCTTGGCATTCCGACAAATGTCATTGAGTCAAAAGTCTTTCATAATGCAGCCATTAAAACCGACCACAAAATGCTCCTCGTTCGTTTGTCTTCTGTCTGCTCGCACTGTTCCATCGTCCCACTTCACATTCCTGTAGCCCCAACACAAAATCGGTAATGGCGTGTCGCACCGTTAACACATGTGACATGCCGCCGTGGCACGTCTGCCAATCGGCTCATCGCGCTGCGCCGTTGACCCTTGCCACCAAAATTGCTGCGAACCAACTCACACAATCGGCGGTTTGACACTAAAAATGGTTTTAATAAATTCCTCGTTTCGGCCACCTTTTATAACTTTCTTCTTTTCCGTTTTTGTTGTTGTTGTAGTCGTTGCTGTTATAAGCTGCCATTCCCATTTACTACACAGCCACGTTAATGGCCATCGTTGTCGATGTTGTCAATGTTGGCCATGTCGATGCTGCTATTGTTGTTGTTGTTGTTGCCGTTGCTGGTGCCAAAGGTAACATGTGCGTTTTATTGATGACAATTTCTCTTTCTTTTCTTCATTTTTTTCCCCGTTTGTTTGTTTGTTCCTCTTACATTTTCACTTTGCTTGCTGCTGTTAACTGAATTTCGCACCCGCCTGTCGAACCGCTTGTCGTCGTCGTCGTCCTGTCTGTCGTTTGCTTTCCATTTGTGCTGCGCAACTTAATAAAGTCATCGTATCTTCGTTGCCTTATTGCCTCATTGCATAGCAGCAAATGTTGCTGCCTCTTACCCCATGAAGTTTTTCTTATTGTTGTTGTTGTTGTATGCGTGTATGTGCTCGCATTGTCAACATATTTGTGATGTGTGTGTGTGTGTGTGTGTGTGCGCGCATGGAAGCAGCGAAAATTGTGCTGACCTTTGCTATTCCACTTTTCGTTTGCGTTTACATTTTGGTGCCTTGGCCCCGCGGCCGCGTTGCGCGTGTTCGCTCCTGTGTTGCTAATAAACATGTGACAATGTGGTTTTAATGAAGTTTTATGTTGTTGCTGCAGCTGTGCTATTGGGGCGGGGGTATATTTTTAATGGGCCGCTTGTAACGCGTCTTGTTAACATCGAAGGTGCATGCTTTGGCGTTGTTTTTCTCCGTCAGCTCTCTAGAGTTGCCACATATTTTTTATTTTGTTTTAATGCTGCATGTAACAATGGAATTTAGGCAAAACATTTGATTTATTAGTTACTGCCTCGAAGGCATTTTCACTAATACGAAGGTTTTGCTTTGTTTGCGTTGTTTTCAATGCGGTTTGGAGGAAGAAAGAGGCTTCAGAAAATATTTAATTGGCTGCGTTTTTAATTTCAATTTGATCACGGTGGGCAAAGATGTCTCTGAATGGATAAGGCTTGCAGTTTTTGAACAGTTTTGCCATTCTTCTTAGGGCAAAGTGCAGTGTTTGGTGGTTTTTTATGAGGGTTGGGGGTAGAAAGAGGCTTCAAAGAGCATTTAGCTGCATTTTGTTCGGATACGCAATTGTAATGTTTTAAAAATGTTCAATTTCTTTATCTTTATTTATCTTTATCTTATATATTCTAGGAGAAAAGTGCAGTTTTTGCGAGTTTTCAGTGAGGATTTGGGGGTAGAAAGAGGCTTCAATAAACATTTAGCTGTTTGCTTTTTAAATAAATTTGATCTCAGTAGGCAATTGTATAGCAAAGATATCTTCTGATCGATAAAGCTTTCACTCTATAGGATAGTTTTGGCTTATTTCACCGTGCGACAGCATTTTTCACACTGGGAAAAATCCATATGTGCGTGAAACTAGAGGCCAAACATGGTAATACTGCGTACTCAGTTTTTCACTTCTACATTCTTTGTACTTTTAAAAGGATTTCAAAGTTTTGAAGGGGATAAAAAATAAAAAAAAATATAAAAAATACTTAACCTCGTAAGATTATGGCGATATGTATATCAAATGAAAGAGGAAAGGCTCAGGAATTTAAATAAAATTGATTTTTGGTCTATTTGTAACAAAAGGAAATGAAAAAGGTTCTTTGAAAATTTTAATCCTTTATATCCTTGAAAATTTATATCGAATTTTCTTGAAAAGTAAGTATGTTAAACCCCAAATCTCCTTGATCACGTTTCAAAATTTCATTATTCTCGCTTCATTGATTTTGTAGCTTTTTATTATTTAAAATACTGATACCCAAATAAATTAGAATTTTTGTACTTCATTAGAATTGCAGCTTCCGCCTTTTTTTTAATAACTTTCGAACCAATGAAGTTAGAGTAATGACATTTTGACACGTGATCAAGAAGATCACGGGTTTTAACATACTTACTTTTCAAGAAAATTCTATATAAATTTTCAAGGATATAAAGGACTAAAATTTTCAAAGGACCTTCTTCATATCCTTTTTTACAAATAGATAAAAAAATGAATTTTATTTAAACTCCTGAGCCTTTCCTCTTTCATTTGATATACATATCGCCATATTCTGAGGAGGTTAAGTATTTTTTATATATTTTTATTTTTTATACCCTTTAAAATTTGGAAGTCCTTTTAAAAGGACAAAGGATGTTGAAATGAAAAACTGAGTGCACGGTATTACTATGTTTGGTTTCTAGGTTCACGTCCATATGGATTTTTTCCGGTGTGAAAAAATTTTTTCATTTTTGTCGCACGGTGTTTTATAATAGCGAAGTGGAGTTTTGACGATCATTTAATGAATGTTTAAAGTAGAAAGACGACTTGAAGAGCGGTTTTATATTAAATTTTTTTTAAATTAGTCTCGGTAAGCAATTATGTAGCAAACACATCACTCAATCGACAAACCTTAAAATCTAAAGGACACTTTTTCTCTTCTTGTTTCCTTGTAGTGTGAAATTATGGCCACTTTTGCGGCCATTGAGGTGATTGGGAAGGTACTTACTGAGGTACTGAGCTGTATGGGCTTTTGGGCTTTTAGGGCTTGTTGTAATTTCAAAAAAATTGCCTATAAATATTACACCGTGCACCAGACAATTTTACACAAAAAAAATCTGTGACTGTGACTGAGTTTTTAGTTTTTCCCTCTGAAGTTATGATTTTTTTTTAAAGGACTTTGAAAAATTTAGAACTTGACTATACAAAAAATAATTGAGAAATTGAGCGCTATTTAGTAATTTTAATATTAATAGGGATACCAAATGAAAGGGGAAACACCCTGGAATTTAAAAAGATGTCAGTTTTTAGCAAGCAAGGAAGATTAGGTATTGAAACTATTCTTTTAAAACTTTATCCTTAAATATCCTAGAAAATTTGCAGAAGTTTTTTCTTTAAAAGTGTCTTAAAGACTAATATGTTCACTACCGCATCCTCGAATTTTTTCCTTCTAACTTTATTAATTTAGGATAAAAAAATGGAATATTTCTCTCTTGAAAAAAATTTTTTTTGCACGGTACAATAAGCAAAAAATAATTAATGAATACATACAAAAATCCAAACATTAAAAAAAAATATGTTATTTTTTTTCTTAATTCCAAGGAGTAATTTTTGCATTAACTTTTAACTTTTGAACTTTTCAATCTTAAATATTAAATCTTACTAAAGAAAGAAATCAACCATTTGTAAAAAATTTATAGACTAGACTAGACTAGACTAGACTAGACTAGACTAGACTAGATAGATTATCTACATCCAGCTGTCACCCACTCCGCCGAAAAATGGTGTCCAATGTGACAAGACGTACCTCAGCTGGAAGGATCAAGTACTGCTCCTATATTCTATATTCTTGTGTGACTGACTAAAGCAGATGCACCTAATTGTATTAAATTATTTAAACAATAACTAAACAGTCTAAAAGTAATTTCAGTTGCCTCTATTACCCGCCAACAATTTAAATATTCGACCAACTTGAACAATTTATAGTGAAAAATTTAGAGTTCCTCATTCTCGCTACATTTCTTTTGATTGCATTCTTCACTTACATCTACATTCACACGCACATCCATTCCAGCCGACTTTAATATAGTAATAAAAAATTTTGCATATTTATATTTCATTAAAATTTTTCTATGCAACAAATGTGCTTTTCCACTTCTTTTCTGCTGCCACTAAATATTAATTTACTGGCTGCCTCGCCTTGGACGGTGTGCACGGAAAGTGAACGCCACATCTCGAGTGGCGCAAGAAAGTTGTGTCATTTACATGGAAAAAAGGCGCGCGCCTGGAACTCGGCTCCGGTGCTGTGTGGGCGAAAAACTGCACAACTAAGACAGCTAAGCGGCAGAACGGCCAACGCAGGAGTGTCATTGCCTAATGGAAATAAGAGGAAATGGCGAAAAACAATGCTTAATTTTCATTTCGTTTTCAGTTTTCATTTCCGTTGTTAATTTAAAAATAATGCATATTTATTCGTTTCATTTTCACACGTTCCGCCAGCGGCTGCGGCCCCAGCAACACAAACGAATGACACAATGAGAAGAGTGGAGGCGAGGTGAAGGCAGTCAGAAGGGGGAGAATGGCAAAAATGCAGCAAAACTTTTGCAATTTTTATATTTTTTTCTACTGTGCTTTGTTGTTCTTGTTGCATAATTGAAGTTGTTTTTGTTTTTATTGCGTAGCTGCATTATGCAGTGTTTTTGTTGTTACAGCAGCAACGGCAGTCGTATTTTTTTCGTGTGTTCTTAACGCGGCACTTCCGTTATGATGATTATGTTGCGTCGCAGCTGTTGCGGTTACCTGCTGTGCCGGCAGCAACGGCAACGGCAACAGCTGCTGCAGTTATAGTTTCGCTCACACACACACACACACACACACACAAAGCGTGCCGCGCGTCAGCGGATGCGCTGCCAAATGGACAGGATGCGCTATGGGTCGCCGCACAAACACACACACACACACGCATACAAAACACACACACACACACACACACTCAAACACACTCGCTGGACATTTGGCTGCACTTATTTGCTGCCGCTGCAGTGGTGCTGCGAAAAAGTTAACAATTTTCCTTGTTGTCTCACTTTGTTTTGCATTTTTTCCTCCTCTCAGCCTTATTTGCCCTGATTCTGGTTTATTTTGTGCAGTTACAACACTTTTTGTTTTGTCGCTGAGTATGTAAAATGCGCACAAAATTACGGCAGCGCACATAATGCGCCGCCTGCCGCTGTTTGGACGTTGCGAAATCTGTGCGCCGTTTGTTGTTGTTGTGGTGCCTGTTCGTTTGTCCTCCGCTTTTCATAATATTTGTACAGTTTTTCAATTTTTTTTCCCGCTGCACTTGCAACCCACATTGCATTATGCAACCCCGCCCCCACTTCAAGACTGCGCAGCGGGGGGGCCGATGCGACGCACTGTCGCTCGTAACAGCCGACCGGTTGCATGTAACCAGTTATTTGTCGGTTATTTGTATTTATTATAAAACTTTAAATGCATAAGAAAGTCGCATTACATGCGCTGGCCAGCTTCGTGCCGCAGCCTGATGAGGTAATAAAGTGGAATTTAAATGGGATTTAATTCGTAATGCGCGCAGTTCGCTATTCCTAGTAAATACAAATGTGTATGGTTCTATTTCCTTGCGAAATTCGTAATGCTTTTCTGGTTTTTGGAATACGCTTTGGTCTCTTTGGAAACTTGGTTTGCTCACAGTTGGCCGAATTCAATTTTTCATACAATGCAACTGCAGCTTTGTTGCATAAATTTCAATTTAATGTATTATGCAGTAAGGTGTTTGTTTGTTGTTGTTTAGCTAGAGGATCTACAATAAGGATTTAGTCGAATTTGCTGACTTAAGGCTGATTCTGACAAAGTGCTCTGACAAAAGGGAGGCAGCACTCTTTGGTAATGTATGAGAATTGTAGAAAAAGTTGACTTATTATTCTTTACGGAAAATATTTATTTATTTAGCAATGCGTATTTTCTTCCCCTCAAAGCAGATATAATTCATTTGTGACAGCGCTTTTTCCAATACTCGAAGCACTTATGCGGCTCTTGCTATGGTCCTGAGCTCTTACAGCATTGCAAGCTGTATCTCCTCAATTGTAGCAAATATTTGCCCTTTGATGTATCTTTTATAGTTTTAGAAACAAGAAAAAGTCACGTCCAGTCCGGTGAATACGGCAGCTGAGGCATGTTTATGGCATTGTTTCTTCATCAATGTGTATTTTCTTCCGCCCCAAAGTAATCCCCTGCAGTTATAATAGACCTGTGCCAGCGCTTTTTCCAATGAGCTCTTATAGCATTGCAAGTTGTATCTTCTGAATCGTGGCAAATATTTGCCCTTTGATGTATCTTTGCAGTTTTAGGAACAAGTTTAGACCGGTGAATGCATGGCATGATTATGGCGATTAATGTAACCAATACAAGACAATAGCCTTGTTGAGGCTCTATGATCCGAAGCGGAGAGATTAAGAACTAATTTAAGGTAAAAAATAAGAAGTACTATCGATATAGTACTGTATTCTAGAATTCAGAGGCTAAAGTAGTTGATTTAGTGGTACCTATGTTTTTTTTTAATTTTAGTCACCAACACAATTTGCTAATTTTAGTTAACCCTTTCGGTAATTCTTTTTTGTTTTAGACTTTAAAAATCATTCTTTTCCATTTAATTACTGTTTAAGCCTACATAATGAATAATCAAAAGTAATTTTTTTAAATATTGTTCGAAAAAGTGGTTTTTAGGCATCATGCCATATGGCATAGAATGTACTTAAAGGAAAAAATTATTATTTTAAATTATTAAGATTTATTTATTAGATTTAAAACAGAAATTACTAATAAAATAAGCTGGGAAGGGAAAATCAACCAGGCCTTGAACATTCCAAGATGGTTATTGGCTCTTACAACAAGAAAAGGTTCGAGGAATGCATGAGTCTCTCAAAGAATAATTTAAGGATTATCACAGATATATTGACAGGGCATTGTAGACTGAACTATCATCTAACCAAACTAGGTATCAGGGTGAACGAACTCTTTAGGGTCTGTTTGTATGACAATGAAACTGCAATACACATACTAGGCATATGCCCTGCACTAATATACAAACGAAAAAAGCATCTGGGCGATTTTATTATACCAGGTCCGGACTAAGTTTCCAGAGGCTTAGGAAATGTACTAAGATTCCTCTTGGATACTGGACTCACGGACGAACTGTGAAGGCCAAGAAGGGGGCACAATAGATCTTTTAGGTCGCAGTGCACATTCCCCGCCAATAATAACTTAATAGTTCACAAAATACAATAAAAAAACATAAAAAAGGAAAATTTTATTGCTTATCAATGAAGCGTGCAGCCACTGCCGCTATTCAATCAAATCAATAATTTTATTTCCGTTGGGTAAAATCTATGCCATATGGCATAGTAAGAAATAAAAAAAAATCGTACAGCCTTGGTGAACTATATTTGGGATCTAACTTTTTTTACACTTACTAAAGCAATAAATACCTACTAGATTACTTACATAAAGCTATGAAATAAATTGATTTTTGTAATAGAATAAATAAAAATACGAAGTTATCTTTTTGTATCTTTTTGTAAAATACGCAGCTCGATAGGAACGCGCCCTTTCTGAACCCATACAATTTACTGGGTACACTAATCAAAATATTTTTTTCATTATTTGGTATGAAAAACTTTAGAGAAAAATACAAAATATATAAAAATATAGTATCCACAAGTTTTTTGACCTAAAACAGGCACTGAAAAGAGACTATGCCATATGGCAGAGAATAACCGAAAGGGTTAATGAAAATTTCCTCTTTTTTCCGGCCAGATGTCATTGATAGTAAAAACGGTTATTTCATTATTATACATTTCTGTAATTTATTTTTTTTCTAAAGCGAATTTTCTCTGTAGACTGAATTAATAAATAAATAAATAGTTTGCAGCGAATTATGTAATTAAATTTTGGCTCTTCTTTTTGTAACTGTGTATTTTACTGTTAGGCCATTCGTTGTGGCGGTGAGGCGTTGATTTGATAATACAAAAAAAAAAGGCGAGACTAGAGAGGTAGACTGCAACTGGTGTATGAACGGCACCAAATCGAGTAGTTTTCATGATGTTTAGAAGTACTGGGCACTTTGCGGAGTTCTTTATTACAATCTGATATTGCAGGATTTTAATAATTTCTTCTTTAGTGAGTTCTCATAAAAAGAAGTGCATGTCTTCTAATGCAAATATAAATAATTTTATTGGATTTCGTGGATTAGTTTCTTAGTGTTCAGTTATTTATTTTCCAAATGTAAAGTCACATTGTGGAAAAACTTTATGCTCCTATGCAAACAGAACATATGGAGTTGATTCTGCTTTACATTACCCAAAATCTGCAGATTCTTACTTAGTCTGCAGGTATCAATTTGAAGGTTTATTTATTTATTTATTTATTTATTTATTTATTGAATTATTTGTACAACTTAAGATCATGGATCTTTTATGAGTACATCCACACATTAAATTAAACTATGGTAATACAATATGCTTACAATATAAATACAATTACAATTATTAAACTTAAAATTAATACATACATATATGCTTATAGTAAGTAGAAAGTATAGAAGTAGAAGAAGAAGTATAGAAGTATAGAAAAAGTAAAGAAGAAACGAAAACAATAAATAGTCATGTAGTCTGTAATTATTGGTCGCATTATTTACCCTAGTTCTTTAAAATGGTCTAGTATAAGTATTTTGTAGTTGCTTCGATTCAGTCTGGCTTTAGTCATCTCAGGAATTGAGTTCCACAGTCTCACGGCGTTAACGAAAAATAGTCGAGATGTAGCTAACAAAGTATGTCTTGGTATAATCAGGCTGTGAAGCCTCTGTGACCTGGACAGGTGGAGCCTGTCATACAGATAACGTGGAGTTTTCCATAAGATTAATTTGTATAGAAATATACAGTTTCTCGCAGCCAGGTAGTTCATAATGCTACATCCAAGAACTTTGTTTCTCCACAGCGAGATATGATCAAACTTTTGGATCCCATAAACGTACCGCGTTACATTATTAAAAACTACGTTAATCTTGTGTGCCGATCTTGAGTCAAGTTTACTATACACTAACTCAAAGTAAGTTATATGGGGCAGAACAAGCTGCATAGCTAACATACGCCTGGTTTCCAAAGGCGTGAACGCAGCAGAAGTTCTTAACTTACGCAATACAGCATATACGTTACTCACAACTTTGTTAACATGGTCAGCACAGGTTAATGTTGAATTTACAATAAATCCTAAATTTTTTATTTTGTCAGTGAGCTTTAAAGCAGTTGAACCAAGCCACAGCTTTTCGATATTATCGGTATGGATCACTTTGTTACAAATAGGCATTACGTATGACTTAGTGGCATTCAGTGATAACCCATTATTCTTCGCCCAATTCACAATAGCAGACAAATCACAATTAACTTTATAGCACAAATCTTCAACTAGACCAACACGACTTGACAAATATAATTGGATGTCATCAGCATAGGCATGAACGTGAACATAATTACAAACAGAAAAACATCATTTACAAAAAGACTAAACAGAAGAGGACCAAGGACAGACCCCTGGGGAACGCCGGCCGAAATGGATTTAAACTGCGACGAGGAATTCAATCCTTTGACTGGCTGAACTCGGCCGTTAAGATAGCTAGCCATGAGCTTTATAGCGCTGTCAGAAAATCCAAAATTGTGTTTAAGTTTCTTGCACAATAGAGCATGATTAACTAAGTCAAAAGCCTTAGAGAAGTCTAAGAGACACAAAAGAGTTAGTTCACCATTATCAAAGGGAGTCGGTTGCAACTGATTTCTGTCAAGACTTAAGCAAAGCGACGTTAAAATCTATGTTAATTCTTACATTTGTTAAATGATATTTATTTAATTTAAAGAACTAACAAAGTTTCTGGTAGTCGTAAACAAAATATACATAGCAATGCTGCGCGGTCGGCCGGTCTCGTCTTTTCTCGCCATTCTACTTGCTTCACGTGAGGTTGGCTGCGGCACCGGCTGGAGGCAGTGCTGCCAAGTCACACATAGATATTATAGAGTTTCTGGTTTTGGGAGAATACTATTTAAGTAAATATCGTTAAATGCATTTAAATTCAAAATTTCAATGCAATATATATACAAAAAAATGTTTGGCATTTCAATTGCGTACTTTTTGGAGATTTTATAAACATTTAAATCATAAGAACTTGTATCGGACAGAAGTTTATAAAGAGGACTATCTTTTCCTGGTTCACAGTACAGACTATTTTTTCCGAAATATTTGGTAAGAAAATTCAATTATCAGACCAGTGTTCCCAACTACCTGAAATGACTTTTTCTTAAATCTTTAAAAAAGCTCAAATTTCCCCCCCAAAAATTAAAAAAATCGTCTAAAAATTTTCTTTTAAACATTTTGTCATTACAAACTAAGAAATTGAACTTCTCATAAAAAATAAAAATTTATTTAATTGTTTTTTATTGCAGCGTTTTTATTTATTCAGATTCAGCTTAATAACAACTTAACTCAAATAAAACATATAAAAAATGAGGTCACAATGGAATTCGCATTTGTAAACTTTCTTCATTCATTTCATTCAAATTATACTTTTTGAAGTATAAAATTAATTTAAAATAAATTAGACACTTTAGCTTTCAATATTCAAGGCTTCAGTGTCACTAATGATGTCAAATGTATCACCATCAGAATCTCATAAACTTTCTCCTAAACCATTTTTCCTCCTAAAATTTATCTTAAAAGGCCAAGAAACATATTTGCAAACGCAGCACTCAGACAGTTCTGTTTCTGTACTTCTGTTCTGTACATTCATTGTATTGCAACTTAAGGTTCCTTTTTAGGTTGCTTCAAATCTATCCGAACTCCAGAGGAATATCATTAGATCCTGTGGTGCCAAGGAGCCAAGGTGATCGCTTCTCAACACATCAGCGCAAAACCTCTCAAACCTGATTCGGGCAAGCACACAGAAAGTGGTTCGTCGTCTCACCATACTCACTTGCCAAACTTTTCCACGTGACTTGGTCATTGGAAAAATGGCTCATCATGAAGATATATACAATACTATACTTATATATTAGAACATAGTGTCCTGACTTCGTACATGTAAGAACGCAATCACTGGGAAGTGAATGAATTCAGACAACAAAACTGTCTGACACTGATCTACGAAAAGTTAAACATTCCTTCATGACATTCGAGGATATGAACTCGTCCCATAACATCATGCGACAGCATTTTTCTCACCGGGAAAAATCCATATGTGCGTGAAACAAGAGACCAAATATAGTAATACTGCGTACTCAGTTTTTCATTTCTACATCCTTTGTCCTTTTAAAAGGACTTCAAAATTTTGAAGGGGATACAAAAATGTAAAAAATACTTAACCTCGTTAGAATATGGCGATATGTATATCAAATGAAAGAGGAAAGGATCAAGAATTTAAATAAAATTAATTTTTTTATCTATTTGTAAAAAAAGGAAATGAAAATTTAAATAGAATATTCTTGAAAAGTAATTATGTGTGTTCAAACACAAAATCTCCTTGATCACGTGACAAAATTTCATTATTCTCGCTTCATTGATTTTGTATCTTTTTATTATTAAAAATACTGATACTCAAATAAATTAGAATTTTTGTACTTCATTCGAATTGCAGCTTCCGCCTTTTTTTTAATAACTTTCGAACTAATAACGTTAGAGTAATAAAGTTTTGACACGTGATCAAGGAGATTTTGGGTTTTAACATACTTACTTTTTAAGAAAATTCTATATAAATTTTCGAGGATATAAAGTATTAAAATTTTCAAAGGACCTTTTTCATTTCCTTTTTTTACAAATAGATAAAAAAGAAATTTTATTTAAATTCTTGAGCCTTTCCTCTTTCATTTGATATATATATCGCCATATTCTATCCAGGTTAAGTATTTTTTATATATTTATATATTTTTTATTTTTTATCCCCTTCAAAATTTTGAAGTCCTTTTAAAAGGACAAAAGATGTAGAAATGAAAAACTGAGTACGCAGTATTACTATGTTTGGTCTCTAGTTTCACGCCCATATGGATTTTTTCCGGTGTGAAAAATTTTTTTAATTTTTGTCGCACGGTGTAATGAAGAATACGACACTGTCGACATCATGTTTTCTCTGTGCACTGATGTTGAACTCTTGTACCTAATTTAAACTAATTATACATTGTTCTCTTTTGTGAGCATTTCGAGTAAATTAGTGACTTGTTCCATCAACCAATCAATTCAATAAGTCAACTCATAATTTCTAAAATTTTTTCCATCAACTTTTACCTGAACGCTGATGTATTTTTTCATGTTTATTATAACGATTTCAGTATTCCATGACTTTTTACCTACACATACAAAATTCTACAGTCTCAATTAAATAGAGATGAAACCAATTTGATGTAAAACACATTTACAAAAAATACGTGGCATGAGATTTCCTATTCTTGTTCGCTTGTAGAACAAACCAAAAAAATAAAAAAAAAAAATATTGAAAGGGGGAAAACGCCGCAGCTGTTGTGTTGCGCTCATGCACGGCGGCCGCTGTATGCCCGGAGGTAACAAAACCGAACAAGCACAATAACAGCAACAACAACAATAACAACATGCACTGCCAAACAGCGATCACAACAACGGCGAAAATTGTTATTACCGAACATGGGTAGATTGTTGCAACAATTATTGCCGTAGCTGTAGGTACATGATGGACCGGCACACACACACACACACATGAACAGCCACGGACACACTGCCTCGAATGGGGCGCACACATGCAGAGCACGTAAACTGATTCGAACACACTGCTTGCCGGCGGCCAGAGATTTTCAATTTTTGCTAATCTCAAATGAATTCACAGTCTGGATTTCACCGATGGCAGCGCGACACACAGATGGACACGAAACATGCTGCCAGAGCGACGCTGCGTGGATCGCGGCGAGTGCGCCTGCGGGGCGGCAGTTTCAGCTGGCCGGTCGGTTGGTCGGTTGGGGGGGCAGCGCAATGGTCGCATGCGTGCACACCCAGCGGCCAGCGGCCATTGCATGACAACAACAAGAACAACAAAAGTAACAAGCAAGTCGAATAAAGAAAAAAAAGCCATCAGCGACAACACAAAATGATACAATTTGAACATTGTGAACATTTTGTGCAGCAATTTTGGCAATTTCGGTTAAATTGTCTGTATTTGCAATGTGAAAAATCGAATTTAATTAAAAATATCGGACGAAGTAGTTTTGCTAAAAGTGGCCATTGGGAGGCGAACACGGTTTTGTGGCATGTTCGCCGAAGACAATGGGAACAGGAGCGAGGGAGAAGGGGGCACACGAATCCGTAATATGAAATGCAATAATAATTTTTGCAACTATTGAAAAACTATTTACGTGCCTCGCTGGCGATGGTAATAAACGATTTTCGGCCATTGCCGCTGACCGACACGTATGGCCGTGTGTCATTGTTTAGCACAGTGGAGAATGTGGCATACGTGACGCGCACACACTGACACACATACAAATGCAGCCGAGTCTGCCTATTGTTGGGAAATAGAGCAACAAATAAGACAACAAAACAAAATTTGTGAAAATGTAGCGAAAATCAAAAATTCCATCATAAATTGAAAACTAACACGAACGAGTTACAAATCCAACGCTCGAAATTGTGCTTCCAAATATTTCGCTTCGAAAGGTCCTTTGGCTCTTGCGAATTGAATCAAAATCACGTGTGTTGGCTATAATGCACACATCCATGCACACACATAGGTGAGTTTGAATGTGTGAGTGGGTTTTTGTGATTTTTGTATTTGTAATCAGTTATGAAAGAGGAAAGGTGAAGATTATTTCTGCAAACTCAAACACTTATTGGCTGGTTGCAACATTGGCAATGCGGCCATTAATGCTGCTGTTTGTTATTGTTGTTGTTGTTGTGTAGCACGTATAACTGGCATTGATTCTGTGTTGTGTAGAGGTTGTTGTTTCTATACAACTTTCAGTCAGAGCTGCATTTTGAACGAAAAGTGTGCGATTTTAATGATTTGAGTTGATGTGTTTTCAGCATTCTAGGAATTTTGGGCATGTATTATGTTTACGAATAGTAGAAGAAAAGAAGGAGCAGAAACCAAGAAAAGAGTTTTTTAGGTATTTTAGTGATTAGCTCACCATTGACCATTTAAACTAGAGAAGCCATTGGAGAAAAATATTTGGCAGGAAGGTGGGTTCACAGCTAGCTTTTCCATACTTTAAATGAGTTAAACCTTGACTGTATTTCCAGCTCAGATTTTTGGGTTGATTTGAATATACTCAGAAGCTAACTCTATTCCCGATTTTTATTGTGAACTGATGTGAATCTGCTTAAAATTTCCTGTAATTCAGACACCAACGAACTGAAAGCAGAAATGTACTCAGAGTTGGTTCTATTCAAATTTGATTCTACTCAAACCTGGTTTTACTCAGACCTGGTCCTACTCAGAATTGGATCTACTCAGACCTGGACTTACTCAAACCTGGTCTTACTTAGACCTGGATCCACTCAAACCTGGTCTTACTTAGACCTGAACCTACTCAAAATTGGTCTTACTCAGAACAGATCTTACTTAGGCCTTGAACCTATTCAACCTGGATCTACTCAGACCTGGTCCTACTTAGACCTGGACCTACTCAAACCTGGTCTTACTTAGACCTGGATCTACTCAGACCTGGTTCTACTCAGACCTGGACCTACTCAAACCTGGTCTTACTTAGACCTGGATCTACTCAGACCTGGTCCTACTCAGACCTGGTCTTACTTAGACCTGGTCTTACTTAGACCTGGACCTACTCAGACCTGGTTCTACTCAGACCTGGACCTACTCAAACTTGGTCTTACTACGACCTGGTCCTACTCAAACCTGGTCTTACTTAGACCTGGATCTACTCAAACCTGGTCCTACTCAGACCTGAACCTACTCAAAATTGGTCTTACTCAGAACAGATCTTACTTAGGCCTTGAACCTACTCAACCTGGATCTACTCAGACCTGGTCCTACTCAGACCTGGTCCTACTCAAACCTGGCCTTACTTAGACCTAGATCTACTCAGACTTGGATCTACTCAGACCTGGACCTACTCAAACCTGGTCTTACTACGACCTGGTCCTATTCAGACCTGGATCCACTCTGACCTGGATATATTCAGAGATGGATCTACTCAAACCTAAAATAAAGCCAATTGTTTATTTTCCCTTTCAAAATTTTCGATAATTTGTTTATTTCACATATTTTCTGACAGCTCCAAGCACTTTCCGAACATATTCTGAAATATGAAAACAGTACTATTGTTTGTCAAAATATGGAAAGCAAAGCGGTCTCGCCAAGCGCTCGATAACGAATTGATGTATTGAGCCGCCTTCAAAAAAAAAAAAATTGTCGACTATCGAATTTCGAAAAGCAACCACTGGTCTTACTTGGACTTGGTATTACTCAGACTTGAACATGCTCTGTGAGACCCTTCTGCCTTTATGTTGACTTGGCCTGAGTCAGTCTTGACCCTTTTTGTCCTTTTGTTGTTTACACTGCGACCTGCTTCTGTTAAGACTTGACTGTACTCAGAATTGTCTGTGATGAGACCCATTTGTACTCAAACTCTCTTTTATACAGACTTTACTGAGCTTAACTAGACTTGTTTGTATTAAGACCAGCATTCACAGCAAACAAGTGCCAGAAAATTTAAATCTGTATTGCACTTGTATTGGGTCAACCTATATTTAGTCAGATTCAATCCTGTACTTGATTCTTTAAAGAATGGTTCTATGAGGAATAGATTTCAGGCACTCACCTGAGTACACAAAAGCACCCAGTAAAACTTTTGAGTACACAACAGCACCCAGTACTACTTTTGAGTACACGAAAGCACTCAGTTCTACTTTCGAATACTCAAAAGTACTCAGTACTACTTTTGAGTACTCAAGACATTCAGTGTCTACTACTTTTGAGTACTCAGAAGCACTCAGTACTACGTTTGAGTATCCAAAAACACTCAGTATCTACTACTATTGAGTACTCAAAAGCACTCAGTACTACTTTTGAGTTACAAAAGTACTCAGTACTACTTCTAAGTACTCAAAAGCACTCAGTATCTACTACTACTGAGTACTCAAAAGCTCTCAGTACTACTTTTGAGTACACAACACTCAGTACTGCTTTTCAATATCCAAAAGCACTTAGTATCTACTACTATTGAGTACTCAAAAGCACTTAGTACTACTTTTGAGTATTCAAAAGTATTCAGTACTGCTTTCGAGTATCCAAAAGTACTCAGTACTACGTTTAAGTACTTAAAATCCATTATGGCAGTCCTGATTCTCTATTCTAAAAAGCATAGACACTCCTATTACTAATTTATTTGGTCCTGACTCTACTCAGTATGTACTGTACTCCAACAAAAGTAGATATTTATTTCAAATGAGTCTCGTCTCTACAATAACTCGACTTAACTTCTCCAGCTCACTTCCTCGTAAATCAGTATTTGAGCTGTTCACATGCCAATGCACAAAGTCGTCTCGAACGGAAATTGTAAAAACAACTACATCTAGTTGCCATAAAAAAACAAAACAAAACAAAACACATGAAACACAAAATTGTACAACAACAATGAATCATGCATTGAGCGAAAACTCTTTGCGCCATCGAACAAGTGCGGAAATGATTGTATTTTTAATGGATACAACAGCGAAACAATAGATGGGTCAATATAGATGCGAGCAGGGCAAAAAATAATGCCACAATGCGGCGACTACAATCATCACTCACACACACATACACATACACACACACACATTCGACCACATAACCCACAAAGAGCGAATGAGCGCGCGTGCAGCCCAGAAAGGAAACGTACAATAAATTGCTTATTTATGAGTCAGCTTTCTGCAATAAGCGTGCTTTATTGTTTTTAATCAACTCGCTCAAGATTTTTGCCCCACCGTCTGTTGCTCTGACTACGCTACACGGCGTGTGGGCGGCGGTCGAGTGCTTTGAGTTCGGTTGGGAAGTTTTGTGTTGTGCTGGCTTCCGGTTCGACTGTGGCCCAATGCACAACAACAAAATCAACAACAACAACGTCGACAATCAACAAATAACAAACAATACCGGAAATAATTTCAAGTTTTCAGCAACAGCGCCGGCAGGTAGATGAAACAGCAAACGAAAATGGAGATAGAAAGGGCGGAAAATGCTGTGCCCAATTAAATGATTGAGGTTAAGTTCGATTTGTAAGCGGCACATGTGCGTCGTTAAACTTTCAATTAAATAATTAAATGCGCTTGTAAAATGTGTGCTCTAAGCATCTCCAGACAATTTGCATATACAGAACACAAATTGTTCGCTTGTTCCTGTCTGTCTGTCCGACCGGCAGTCAACAGTTGCCGCACACTTTACGGCAGTCGCCCAGCTGCTTTTGTGCATATTGCAACTGTCTTTATATTCTTTGCAAGACACGTTGCGTCCCGCCTGTATTCGCCTTGGCGCTGCACCTTTGCTAGTCGCCGCCGCCGCCGTCGCCGCCGCCGCAGCTTTGGGTGCTATTAAAATGTCATCTCACTTTTCCATCTCGTTGCCGGTTTTTCCCAATTCAATTTTCTTAAAAGTCTGCACCAGCCCCGCCCGCTCACCTCCCGTCGTTGTTGTTGCTGCTGCCGCAGGCACTTGTTGCCGCTGGTTATCCTTGTCATTTAAATCCCCCAGTTCGATTGCTTGCCGCACGCTTTGCCTTCTTCAGCTGTCGTCTTCGTCTTCGTCTGCTGACTGCGTTGCGTTGTTGTTATTGTCGTTGCAACCTTTGTCTGTGGCTTTGGCGGGTGGCACTTTTTCAGTCCGTTTGCGAATTGTAAAATTCTCAGCTGGCGGCGGGCGGCCGTGGCTGCTGTCGCAGTCGAAACACTTGATTTATCGGCGCAGACACTAAATGCTACAATAACATCTTAATCGATGTTCTGTCCCACACACACACATAGACACACATTGTACTATGCCATCTCAGGGGCTAAATTTGTGCGGCCTTTTTTATGGTGGCACAACACGTCGCCACAGACACCTCGAACATTTACGTTCAATAACTTCGTAGCTATGGGAACAGACTCAAAGGAGGCGTGCACTCTGTCTTGTTGAACAAATAAGTCCTGTGAATCTTAAAATGGCTCAGGCGGCACAAACAACTAACAAATTGGTTTATACATATGTGAAAAATATTTATGTAAAGCCTAATGTCAGCGTTGTTATTGGGGGTAGAAGTCAGTTTGGATGGTTTTCTGTATCTTGGAAGTTAATTAAAGTTAAACATAAAAATTGGTACAATATATTTTATTGAAAGTATTGCACGTCGTTAGTTATTTCCCACCAGACATTTTTTGTTGCCGGCAATAAGAAAACGAGTCGCCCCCGGCAATAAATTTATCGCCGGTAATATCGCCAGCGTATCGATTTCGTATCACCAGTCGTTCTAAAATGTCCGCCGAAAACAACTCGCCGTGACGAGTCGTTTTCTTATCGCCGTGACGAGTCGTTTTCTTATCGCCGTGACGAGTCGTTTTCTTATCGCCTTGACGAGTCGTTTTCTTATCGCCTTGACGAGTCGTTTTCATATCGCCTGGACGAGTTGTTTTCATATCGCCTGGACGATTCGTTTTCAAATCTAAATACGTCATATTGTTTGGAAAATTATCAATATATAAAAAGTCAGTCAGTTTGGGTTGGGATGGAATTTCATTTGCATACAAAGATTCAATGTTGCTCTCATTGTTTGAGCTTGAATCAATGCTGTTGATCAATGAACCGCCGACGAATGAATACAAATTTTTTAAATGCGATCAATCTCACTGAAATACAAAGCATATCATTTCGATATTTCAAAGTCCTGGAAAACAACGTGTTTTTGGGACATGTTGCTAATTTGTCGCTTCGGCAATAAATCGAGTCGCCAATTTCTTGCCACTGACGATTGTTGCCTATTTCTCACATTTTGCTTGTTGGGTTTCTTCTTATTATAAACTTCCAACTTAGGAGTCACTTAGACTTTGTTAAGACTTTGTTGTTGTGGGTAGAAATAATAGTTGACGGATTGCATTGGATTTGGTTCTGGCCAGGATTGTAGTTTATGGAATTTTAAGTGAATTGAGAGTACCATTACTAGCTGTGACTTGACTTTTCTCCATCTTTCAGGCAGCATACAAATGATCTATTGAAAAAATTCCTCATCTTTTGAGATGATCCAAGAATCTACCCAACTTTTGGCTTCCTTGCAAAAATTGATGTACCGCTTGGCCGGACTTTGGGTTGTCGAATCGAAACAAGTAGTAGTCGGAAGAAGTAATGTATGGTAAATAAGGCGTAAAAGGTAGGAAATCCCATTGAAGTGCCTCCAAGGTTTCCTTGACAACTTTTGCCAAGCCAAGTGGCCAAGCGTTATCGAGTAAAAATTTGGCTCGATTGTGATTTGTTGAATTAAAGGTCGACATGGTTAGAGTACAAGGAAATTATTTTTTTTTTACTTTAGCGAAATGACACATACTGACTTTTGGAGGGAAACGATGACGCTTCAACATGAATACAGTAGTTGGATTGTCCTATGCGATGCAATGCCAGTTACGCCTATTTGTACCTCCAATATATTTGCTGTTGTTTGGGTCATGCTTCAAGAAGAACAGCTTTTGAATAAAACAAATTTTTTATGGTTGGGTCATGTTTCGAGATGAAAATCTTCTTAATTTAAGACTTTTTAATGTTTGGACAAGTAATGTTATAATACGAAACAGGACAAATTCATGCAGTCGATGGTGAAAGGTCTGTTTGGGAACTTTTTCAGTAAAAAATTGTCAGTAAATAAAATTAAGAGAGTAAACAAGCTTACGCTCCTAAAAGTGAAACTATCCAAAAAAGTAAGCAAATAGAAATTTGTAAAAACTTGCAAGTTTTTAACTCTTGATTTGCCACATTCACAATACACAGGAAAAAGTTTGTAAACAAGAGGGTTAAAGAAAGAAGCAAGCTATAAGGAAACTTAAGTTTAATCAGACATTTAATGTAAAAGAAAAAAAACGTTCGTTGGGCTAAATCTGTGTTCTTCCCTTTCAGCTGCAACAGGTGAAGCTGAGTATTTGTTTGCAAAAAATATTTGCAGTCAATTATATGTCATCCAAACATATGTTTTTATTGTTCTTCTTCTTACCGGCTGGAAATTACTGGCAACAAATTCACTAGTAAAATATTGCAAGTTTTCACAAAATGAACGGTCACTTTAAGCTCTCAGTTTCTCTCTCGTTGCAATAGATTTGGCATACACCAGCGGTGCAGGCAGGGGGGAGAGGTTGGGGGTTCAAACCCTTCCTCAAAAATTGCTGGTACAAAATATGGTTTCAAATGGTATTCGGCTCAAAAGTTGTGCAGTTGTAAAGTGTTTTTCTTTTGTTTTCAGTTTTCAGTTCAAAATACAGATTGCCACTTCCAAGGACATAAAAAAAACAACAACTCAATGCAACAACAATTACATCACTTATAAAGTGAGCATAACAATTTCTCCCTGACAATTTTACTAATGATACATACAACAAAAATTTGGCTTCCGTCGATTGCTCTCTGACTTTCTTAAACCAAAAACTATGCCTACACTTTTACAAGGACACAGAGAAAATGAATCCAACTCTTTACGATACTGTTTCATATTGAAGGCCGAATAATATTCAGGAATAGCAACATTCTGTAAAATCAATTTTCAAATCAATATTCTTTGGTTTTGAAAATTGTTTAAGAGATTTGTGTTGTGTTCGAAAAATTTGAGCTGTTAGGGTCTTGGAAACAAGGAAGGTGATTTTAAGGCTTTTGATCATGTGGCCATTTTGAGTTTTCAATAAAACCAATTTTTTCAATATTTTTTGTCGATCGGAGTCAATGCGACCACATTTTGAATTCATATTGGTACAAAAAAATTGATCAGAAGCATTTAGTGCTTTATCGAAAAACGCTTTAACCAAAAGTATGAAAAAGAATTGTGTTATTTATCAGCCAATTCAATAGAAGAACTGAATATTTAACTAATTTATAATTCAATAGAAGAACTGAATATTTAACTAAATAATTTATAATTAAAAATGTTGTCTTGAATACTATTAGCACATAATTTCGAACTCATTGTAAACCATGGCCAATGAACATAACCAAAGTGCTACACTGTCAGCTTAGCCCAAACAACAGCAAACCTGCAAAACAACACAACAACAACACTAATTGTCCTTTCCAACAGTTGCATAACTGTTAGGCGTCGACTATGAAAGTGGCATTTGTGATCTGTGAGCAACAACAAAAAAGGCAGACAGTAGTTCCTACTCTCTCACAAACCTGCACAATGCTACAAATGCAAATGATTAATTTATGTTGTGTTTGTATGCGACGCAAGTTTGGTGTTGTTGTGGTTTTTTGTACTTATGCAAATGAGAGCCTCACTTAAGGCATGCAAAGTCTATTAGGTGGTTGGCGCAGCTCTAACAGCGCGCAAACATTTTTCATTTTCATTATCCTTTTTTTGTTAGTCTTTGAAAGCAGCTTCAGTACGAGCAGACCTAGAGATACATTTAATTTAAATTTAGGGATCTTAAATTAAAAATGTACCTAATGAAAACCCAAGAAAAAAGGGTTTTTAATGCATAAATTCATTAGCGAAAATATAATAAAAAGCGAAACCTTACAAATAAATATGAAAGTTTTTTAATTGTGGCACAAAAGCGGGCAACGACTTGTTTCGTAGTTAATTATTAATTAAATATTTACCATACAGCAAAATAGTTGTTGTAAAATACAATATTTTTGGTGTCCTTTTTGTGTGGCTGCGTTGCTGCAGAGTTATGCAAATGTTTTGCTATTAAGTTGGTTGACAAATTTTTTGGTTCGGTTTTGATTTTGTGGGCGCTTTTATGCTCAGATTTTCTCTTCACTCTTTGTTGAGTTCCTTTTTCTCTCTTCAGGTTCAGGTTTACTCTTCACCCTTTGGTCAGTTCCTCAATTATTCAATCAATTATTTGACAGTGTTTAACTGCAAACATGGCCACTCTAGTTGGTTTTTGTTCCAATAATTTTCAGCTAATTTAACTTTTTGAATTATGCACAATTGTTGTTGCAGCAGTAGTTGTTGTTATGGTTTGTCTTGTTGCTCTGATCATTATTTAGTGAACAATTACACAAAATTCCATACACATCTCTGTATGCTGGCATTGTTTGTGTTCGTTTGCATGCTGCCAAATGAATTATTAACTACTACAGACTGTTGGTAGGAAATGAAATTTCTGCTCTGGCAATAATTCTGCAGCCTATGTGCCTCGTTGTTGCTGTATAATCTACCAACAATTATTGTTGTTTTAATGTTTTTTGTTGCAGATTTTAATAGCCCATCGGTGGCACATGTGTTGCAGCGGCTCGAACATGACACAAGTTCAGCATTGCCATTGTGTGCGTGTGCGTGCAGTGATTCATTTTGCGCTAATTTAGTGCTAATTTTGTATTTCGGTTTTATGAAAATTGTTTTGTTATTAGCCAACTTTTTATTGGGAATTAAAAATTTGAATGTTTTATATTTTTTTATATGATGTGAATGCGTTGCGCTCGCAGCAGTCGATACATTCCCTGTAGGAATTCGGACTGGTCCAAATGTAGTTTTTAAACTGGTTGCTTGTCATAGTCATAGCTGACTTTAGAAAAGATTCGTTTCCTTGGAGCAAACTTGCTTTTTTAACATGGCGATGTCCTAGGCGACAGTCAATTGTCCCCGTCTGCATCCATTTGCAACTAGTCCAAAGTCAGTCCTAAGTAGCGAATAAAAAACAAGAAATATTGGTGCACTTACAGATGAGCAAAGATGAACTTGGACTGGCTGACACACTTCTGTCGAAACTGTTTGGGGCCTGACGAAATACAACATCCTGACTTCGCCTGCAATTAATAAATAAATAAATTAATTAATAAATAATTACATAAATAAACAAACAAATTTATTAATACATGCTGCTGCTGCAATTCGTTGATTCACGCAACCAAGCAACATTTTAACTGAAATCATTCAAGACAAAACATGCAAATCGAGCAAAATTCGTGTCATAGAAACAGAAAGTTTGAAAAATGCAAACATTTCTACGTTGTTGTTGTAGCAGAACAATCGCAAGATGAGCCTTAACAGTATTTTTTGCTTCTCTCACCTCTGTTTCGTTTTTCGTATTTTCATGTCTCTTCTCGCCTATGAACGCGCACACAGAACGTGAACGATTAGACGCGAACTGACTTACTTCTGCATCCGCTGACACTTACTTTGACAACTAGTTGTCCAAATGACTTACAAAAAACAAGTTGAAAAACTAATGAATTTTGGGAACCAGTTGTCTCAGGTCCGACAGGGTTATTACCAGGGAAGGAATTTGAGGACCTAAAAACCTATAAAAAAGGCAAAATAAAATAGCAAAAAAGGCACGGAAAGGCACTAAAAACTGTCAAAAAGGCAGAAAAAGGCACTAAAAACTGCCTAAAAAGGCAAAATAGGGCATTAAAAACTGTTAAAAAGGCACAAACAGGCATTTAAAAAATAAGAAAAAAATACTAGAAAATCTAAAAAAAAAGGGGAAACGGTATGTATTTTTTAATAATTTTATTTCATTTGACGTATGCAACATACAATATTTATACCTCGTTTTTTGTAAAAGAAAAGGAACATCAAGGTTTTCAAAGATAGTTAAAAAACTAAAACAAAGAGATTTTAATTGAAATGTAGGCACATATTTTAAATTCATATTTTAATTGCTCATATAAAAGCATAAAAGCCGTACTTGTATCACAAAAAAATAAATACAATTTTTGCGCAAACCGAACTTTTTGATTTTGGCATGTTTTTTTCTTTAAATTTTCCACTGCACAACAAAAAATAACGGCTTAGGAATGATCAAATCAATGTAAAAACATCGATAAGTTAACGAAATTGCAATGTTGCCACTTAATTTTTTTTTAGTTTCAAGGGGGAAAATATTAAAAACGAAAGAAAAAATAAAAAGGCCCTTGAAAAAGGCATTTTGTGGCATTTATAGGTAAAATAGGCACTAAAAAAGGCATTTATGGGTGAAAAAGGCAAACTGCCTTTTTAAGGCAAAAAAAGGCAAAATAAAAGTGATATATTTCTAATCAGGAGGACGTAAATCGTGCTCATTTTCAATCAGAAATGCTCTATCTAGCAGCAAACAAAAAAGGCAATTTCCACAAAATCCGTTCCCTGGTTATTACACATACACACACATAAACAAACTTCTATTGAAATAAAAAGAAAATATAGAAATAAAGTAACTAAAGCAAAAATCAAACACTAGGATCAGGAAAGGGGAGAGACGAACAATTATAAAAACTCATGCGGAACCTGATCAGTGCCATAGCGATTCTGCAAGCAATAGGTCCTTACATTTTTAAAGTTTTAAAGGACATTGAATCAGATAATTAAAAACTGAGTATGCGATGCTTCTACGACTAACCTCTAGTTTGCTCTTGCCTATATAATCTTTTGGATGGGTCAAAAGCATGGGCGTACCCAGGAACAAATTTTGGGGGAGAAGACATAACTACATATTAAAATTCATAACATAGAATTTGAATAGAATTGAATATAGAATTTTGTATATATATAAAATATATAGAATTTCAAATTTTAGGCGGGCCAAATACCCTCCTCTGCCCCTATCTGGGTACGCCCATGGTCAAAAGTATTGTCGCACAGTGTTATATAAAAACCAATGTGACGTTGTTTTTGAGCCACAATCAGGCATAAACCACTGAACCGATTGAGATCAAATAAGTACGAAAACATTTTTTATGTGTGGGAATAGAACATAGGCTATATGAGATTGACCACACCCACCTCTAATGGGCACTATAGTATTAGAACTCAACTATGGTATACTTTTGTAAAGCGATATGGATGTCAGAGGATTCAGCGTGTCATTGTGTAAAACATTATTTATATAAAATCGACCACGCCCACTTTCTGCGAACACTAAAATAACAAAACGAAACTTCGGCACATATTTGTAAATCAATATTAATATCAAATGATTTTGTACTTCATTTAGATAAACATAAGCTATATAATAGTGACCACGCCCACCTGATACGCCTTCTGGGTATGCCCACTTTAATGAAAGAAATTAGCTACGGTATAAAATTGAAGGCGATATGGCTATGAAAGGATTCAGAGTGCCATTTTGGCAAACAAAGGTCTTTTGAGATTGGCCATGCCCACTTTAGGCGCCACTAAACTAAGAAAATGAAGCTACGATATAAAATTGTTTAATGCAACGTTGATAACACCGTGCGACAAAAATTAAAAAAATTTTTCACACCGGAAAAAATCCATATGGGCGTGAAACTAGAGACCAAACATAGTAATACTGCGCACTCAGTTTTTCATTTCTACATCCTTTGTACTTTTGAAAGGACTTCAAAATTTTGAAGGGGATACAAAATAAAAAAATATAAAAAATACTTAACCTCGTTAAAATGTGGCGATATGTATATCAAATGAAAGAGGAAAGGCTCAAGAATTGAAACCAAATTAATTTTTTATCTATTTGTAAAAAAAGGATATGAAAAAGGTCCTTTGAAAATTTTAATCCTTTATATCCTTGAAAATTTGCATCGAATTTTCTTGAAAAGTAAGTATGTTAAAATCCCAAATCTCTCTGATCACGTGTCAAAATTTCATTATTCTCGCTTCATTGATTTTGTATCTTTTTATTATTTAAAATACTGATACTCAAATAAATTAGAATTTTTGTACTTCATTAGAATTGCAGCTTCCGCCTTTTTTTTAATAACTTTCGAACTAATAAAGTTCTAGTAATGAAATGAAACTAAGTATGTTACTTTTCAAGAAAATTCTATTTAAATTTTCATTAAATTAAAATTGACTAGTCACGTCTACCTGACACATACACTGTAGTAACAAAAAATGGTCAAATCAAGTATTTGAACTAATCTTCTTGAAATTTCTATAACGTCTTACTGTTTTGTTGAGAAGTGCGCTAAAAAATGTATTTAAACTCTTTATGGATGTAGCATCGTTTTTATTTATTGAAAAAATAAACTGAAAATTTACATAATTGAAACTGCTCTATATATACGTATATATCTTTAGATATATTGGTCTTAGTTTACTTAGTTGAGGCTTTTTTCCAGACAAATTTGATGGGTGTTGGACAAGTAATCGACGTGATAACATTGCACAGAATAAAAATAACTCAATTGTTGCTATTTGGATATGCATTTTTAGTTATTTTAGAAGAAATTAATTACGAAATCGACGTAAGCGAAGCCGCAGGGAAAATCTAGCATGGAAATAACAACAGGTAGACGTTGAGTATGTTTTAGTTCGATATAGAAACTGTTAGTTTAGAACGACAGCACAATGTTGGACTGAACGGAAGTGACACATTGGAATCGGAACAATTGGAACAAAGCGAAATTATTATAAATGAAAATATGTTCAAAAGTATGTTTCTGAAAATGTAAATACGACAAGTGAACATGGAAGGCCAGCAGAAAAAATATGGTCCTTGATTGCGACAGATTGTAGCTTCAAAAACAAAACCTTGCAGCTTTCAGCCCACATAAAAGTACTCGCACACACAGACACACACACATTGGTGTTGTCCTTTTTGAGTTCACATTCTATTTTGTGACAGATTTGAAATCACAACAGCTCAAGTGTCGCCTGCGGCTTTCTGTTGCATCAAACGTGCCAGCGTTATTGGAAGGCGCGCGCTTCATGGCAGCCGCTCTCGTTTTAGATTTTCTTTCATTCACCAACAGAATGCAGGTAAACTTTGACTATTTTAACTTTTCTCGCAATTTTCAATGTCTGCAACGCAAGAAAAAAGAACAAATTAAAAACATTCTAGCAGCGTTTGTGCTGACAATTTCTAAAACGAAAAAAAAACCAGAGAATGGCACAGGAATCGCGGCTGCAGCCTGCACTGGACACGTACACTTTTCGCACCAACCGACCAGCACAACAACAATGCAGCCAGCAGCAACATGGCCGCGCCTTCCAAGTTAGATAAAAGTGTTGCATGGAGTTAACTCGGCGCTGAAAAGTGTTGAATGCGGTTGAGTGACAGCAACAAAGCGTTGCAAAATAATAATAAAAGAATTACAATTGTGACACATAAGAAGTGATTTTTTTTGCTTTGATGTTGTGCTGTTGTTGTTGTTGTGGTGGTTTAGCTGGAAATGTGCATTGTGATGGACTGCACATGGCCGCAGTTTTTTAACTGCTTTGAGTTTTTGTTCTTGTTGATTTTTTCTTATTGTTTGTTATTTAAGTGTTGTTGCAGAGAGGAAAAACTTTAGTCAACTGGACTTTGAGTGGTGTTGCGAGTTGAAAGTGGCCAAGAAAAGTGTAGTTTTCTGTAGCAATGTGCAGTTTTCTCTCAACATTCGCAATGAAATTCAATTAAGTTGTGCATTTAATTGGGCGTTGAGAGGAACTCGATGCAGAAGTCAATGGGCGATGGTGAATAAAAAGTTAATGCCTCGTGTTGAAATACCATGTTTTGATCCAGAACCAAATTATGAAGCACGAAATAATTTAACTGATACTTCTTTGATGGATGCTCAGCTGAGATTAGTTATTGGTGGCCATTATAAGCATTAACCCTTTCGTTGTATTGTTGCCATACGGCAACTTGCAACTTTGAGGACGTCTGAAACCTTTAAGGTTCAAAGTATACTTACATTTTTTGTCAATCCTTAGAATAGTTTGAGAGTTTAGGAATAATATTGTATGAAATTTTATAAACTGAATATTTAAGTGTAAAAAAGAAAAAAGTGTACACATTTTCCGAAAGTCATATTTTATTTTATTTTATTTTATTTTATTTTATTTTATTTTATTTTATTTTTATTTTATTTTGACATAGTAAGGACAGAAGAAGCAGAAAAAAATAAGAGACATTTTAAATTTGACTTTAATTCAGATATGTTTATAAAAAAATTTAAGTAAGCTAAAGTAAATGAAAAAATATACGATTTTTGGTTATGCGTAAAAAATTTTATGTTTAACCCTTTCGACCCCAAATTTTACCCTGTGTCTCGATATTAATTTTTGGTATTTAAATCATGATACACTTCCCTAGGAAGTGTGCACACGACATTTGAAGTCTCCACGCCTCTTTGTTAAAGTTCTAGAGCAAGATTACTTTTGAACAATTTTGGCTTAAAACGGGTTAAATAAATTTTGTATCAATTTTATTTAAGTACAGACAAATTATATAATATTTATGGAAAAATTCAAAATTATCACTTTTTGATTTCATTTAACCAGTATTAACAAAACAGGGTTTTGATTAAACATGCTCAATTCGTAGACTTCAATTAGAACACAAACTTTCTCTGATATCGCTGCAAATGATTTGAAATTATTTTGGGGATAGCAGTAAAATGTTTGTAATTGCTTTGAATTCCCTTCTAAAAATATTAATTTGTTGGTTCCTACTTAAATTTAAACCAAAAATCAATCGTAGCTTTTGCTATAAGATGACAAATAGGTGAAGTTGCTCTCAGGCAACTTTGGGGTCGAGAAGGTTAAGTATCTAATTATTATAGCTACAACATGTGGTTGCTCTCATATGGCAACATTCTAAAAAGCAGGGTCGGTAATAAAAATGTAAAAAAATTGCAATGAAATGTTTTTTATTAAACCAAACTCCTAAATCTATAAATTAAAAATGTTAACTTTCCTCAGTAAAAACCTGTAGCGAAAGGGTTAAGCGTCTTCTTATGAACAACTTACTCCAGCACCAAAGTTCATTAGATTTTATCCCAACGTATAGAAAGCAGAGACCTAAAATAATTATTATCCTAATTTTTGGGAATAAAAAAATTGCACTAATTTAAGAAATTTCTATAATTATTGCTTTATAATAACACTGTGCGTGAAATTTGCCCTCAAAAATTTAGACATGGGGGGGACCTACTGGGTGAGTTTTCTATAGGTATACTGAGTTGAGATCCACCAGCCGTTTGGTAAGATTGGCTCTAGTTTATGAGAAATCCGACTTTGAAATTTGTCGAGTTCGTCGCTTAAGTCTTCGAACGTTTAAATTCTAATAGGTCCTAAATCATTCCGAATATCGCTTTACTGTCTTCGGCAAGTTTGTAGATATTTTAACTTCCAACACATTTGCTTAAGACACCAATCCAAAAAAAATACATTTAAACTGTGTAATTGCGATATGTGCATTTTTGAGCGCAGCGCAACGTGGCGTGTGAGTGTCAATTATATGAGTGTTAATTATAATTAAATGACACTCATACGCCACGTTGCGCTGCGCTCAAAAATGCACATATCGCAATTACACAGTTTAAATGTATTTTTTTTGGATTGGTGTCTTAAGCAAATGTGTTGGTCGTTAAAATATCTACAAACTTGCCGAAGACAGTAAAGCGATATTCGGAACAATTTAGGACCTACTTAAGCGACAAACTTGACGACAATTACCAAACTTCAAAGTCGGATTTCTCATAAACTAGAGCCAATCTTACCAAACGGCTGGTGGATCTCAACTCAGTATACCTATAGAAAACTCACCCAGTAGGTCCCCCCCATGTCTAAATTTTGGACTTGCACAGTGTAATTATTCCCAATAAGAAATTTTTTACGTCGCCTATAACTATTATCCTGTAATAAATATTTTTGAGTTGCATAATAACTCTTATAAGGAACAAGTATATTTTTCGTTGTCGATAATTATTTCTTTTGCGATTTTTGTGTTTTACATTGGTTCATAACTTTTATTTATGACTTTTTTAATTTACGTTACCGATAACTATTATTTTGAGAAATTTTTTTACGTTGCTTCATAACTTTTATTCATGTTTTTTTTCATTTACGTTGCCGATAATTATTATTTTGAAAAAAAAAAATTTTTGCGTTGAATTACCACATTTTGGATATGAATTAATTTTTAATTGTTTTAAATTGACAAACGCAAATTAATTGCAGAAACCTAATTTCCACCAACAACTAAACAATTAAAAATCAATTCATACTCAAAATGTGGTAAGACAACGTAAAAAAATAAATTTCTTTCAAAAAAGTTATGAAGCAACTTAAAGAAAAATTTCTTTGAAATAATAGTTATCGGCAATGTGAATCAAAAAAACCAAAAATAAAAATTGTGAAGCAACGTAAACAATTTTTTTTTAATAATATGATAGTTATCGGTAACGTAAATAAAAAAGTCAAAAATAAAAGTTATAAAGCAACGTAAAAACAAAAATTCCCAAAATAATAACTATCGAGAACGAAACAAAAAATGGGTTTCTCATAATAGTTATTACGCAACGTAAAAATTAATTGTCGCAAATAATAAATATAATCAACAAATAAAATTTATGTTGCATTGTAATAGTTACATTCCAATTATTTCTTAAAAAACTTATAATAGTTAAGTCCCTGATAGAAAGAGTTGGGTTCAGGCGGAATGTGGCAAGTTTTTCAGCACATATGAATTAATATTTCGGTGAGGCTTCGGCCTCAAAGCTGTTCAATGCGTTAGCTGAAAGTGAAAGAGTACAGGGAGGACGAACAACCCAGCAGTGATAGCATTAGTGTTTATTGAGGTTCAAGTCAAATATGCACAGACTTAAAGATCAAAACACTGTCTTAAATCAGCCCATTCTTCCATAACCAACTGAATGCTTTGCCTTAATGATAATTCTAGATACTTCGAGACTCGAGTTCAAATGGCCACCAATACATTTCCTTCCTCTAAGAAGGAAATGTCTTTTGTAGGGTAGATTTCGAACTTGAAGTAGAAAGCAGTAGACCAGAGTTGCCATTAAAATGCTGATGGATGAAATTAATGGACAGTGAGTATTTGCTTTTTTTAGTTATCTCTGAAGCTCCGGAAAAAAGTGCTCGATGCGGTCAACGGCAAATGTGATGACTGTGTCTCTGGTGGAAGGACCAAGTTGAGGAAGCCTTATCTTCTCTTGGTATGACCAACTGGAGAAGGTGCTGAGGCGTCTGGAGAGAACTTTTTCGGGTTGTTATGGCCAGTTAAGTAAGTAGGTACGTATTGTCATAGTTCTGTAAGGATACAATGGTAAGATAGGTTTTGAAGGTAGAATTTACTTGACTCTTGACTTGAATGTTCAAAAAGGAGCTGGACCAAAAATGTCCAAAGGTGGTGTTTACAGAGGGATCATTTCACAATAGTGCCGTACGGGGCAGAAACGAACTCGATCTGTAATGTTTCTTGATATTGTGTGCTGAAATGCTCAGCGGTTTCCAGTGGCGGATTCGGGGTGGGGATTTTGGGGGTTGACACCCCCCGAAATATTAGGATCGACTTTAAAACTACATACAAATTAAAAGGCTTTTTTGGCATTTTATGAATATTAAAGAATTACTTTTTGAAACCGCCGAAATATTTTCTGAATCCGCCCCTGGCGGTTTATTTACTGGAATCCAGGCACTCAAAAGGTTTTTACAGTTGATTCGGAGTGCAGGTTTTAATTGGAATTCCTAGATTTTATGACAATCACTCAATAATTCCAACAAAAAAGGCTAAAGAAATGTCATCCACTCCCGTTTTGGCTCTGTGCTGCATTAATATTCGCATTGGCCGCCATATTTTTGTTGGTGTACAAACCTTAATTTCTGTCACAAAAAATAGCATAAACAACAATTTGAGCCAACATTTTTTCACAACAAACAGACCAGAAGAAATCCTTGAAACGCGTTGAATATAAAAAAATATGTGCCACCTAAAACAATTTCAAACAAATATTCTAATGCAATATTGCGACAGCTTGCAGCACAACAACAATAACAACAAAGAGAAATTTTAGAAAAACGAATGAAAATCGCCCAGCGGGCACAAAATGTAACGTTTTTATATTTATAAAAAAAAATAACATAAACTGAAATAGAAAAAACCTACAGAAATACATATAACTAAAAGAAAGTAACAGTACAATAGGACAACAACAAAAAAATAACACAAAAGAAATGCCAAAAAAATAAATGCAAAAAATAAATTTCAAAAATTTGTAGTCAGAGAGTTTGGAAATAACGTCTGACAAGTACAACCACAAAGCGTTGAGTTGGTCGCTGGCATTTTATGACAATTTCCCAATGCAACGCACAGTAGACAACAACAAAATGAAAACAAAAAAACAATGCAAAGGCAACAAGAATAATTCTAAAAGCGAACAACAACAACAACAACACCAACAACCAAAGCAATGACAGCGCTAACGCAACAAAAGAGTTTAAAGTTTTGTTGAAAGCGGCAACGTGCTGTGCGCATGTTTGAGTGATGCGGCTTCTTTTATCTGCAGTGTGTGTGTGTGTGTGTGTGTATGGTCAGTTGAAACGTGTAGGCACTGCAGCGAAAATTTTGTGTGCGTTTGTTGCTTTTGTATGTTTAATTGTAACTGCAGGACACGAGCGGAACGTGTGCGACCCATTGTGTGAATGTTTGTGTGTGTGTTTGTGTGTGTGTGTGTACGGGGAGAATGATTTTTTTGGCTCTAAATTCTGCTTGCACCATGCACAGACTTATGAAAATGCGAAAGCAATGAGAAGCCAGGCAGCAGACAGCAGTGGCGTGCGCTGGCGTCGAAAGCGGCGGAGTGTTTGGGTCAGCAATTGCCATGAGCTGTTAGTATTTTTTAACACCACTTTAGCCAGTCTTAAAATCGTTTTGTATTACACAAAAATCCCCACTGCATTGTTTTGTTCTAAAAGAAGAAAAAAAACAAGAGCCCACAACAAAAAATTTAACCCAAAACGAAGCGAACACGAGCACTTGAGTTGCCAGTGGACATGAACACACACACACACACACCTATTTGCAGCCAGCTGAGACATAAAAGGGCAGCAACGCACATATGCACCAAGGGACACACACACACACACATACAGATGTACACAGCATAGAGGCGGCTGTAAATAGAAACGAAGCAGATCAGTCGTGCGTGCAGACGCGGTGCCCGTTATGGAATGGAATGGAAGAGCGCACAGGGAAAAGAACGGAAAAGCGTTGAATTTTGTCCAGTCGGTGGAAAAGCAGACGGTGTGTTGCACTGCGGACGCTGGACACTGGCCGGAAGGCCATTAGACAAAAGCGGCTAACGTGCACAGTGGAATGGAAGCGGTTCGACTGCGGTGCGGATGTGTTCATTGTTCCCGAGGGGTGAGGGACTCAGTGTCTAAGGATGGTAAGAGACGAACAAAATAGTAGCCCTATTAAGGAAAGCGAATGAGAAAACTATTGGAGATCCTGTTGGATCCATTCTGACTTATTCGTTGACGATGCGGAGTCCTTCCCTAACTGTTGGGTTACCTGTTGATCCAGATGAGACATTTTAAGAGACATCTTGGCGAAGAAATTGAGTAGATTTGTAATTTGCGCATCGTCTATTTCCGCGAGTCTAGCGAAGAACTTGGCCAAACAAATCTGGAGCCGTTAACCCTTTCGACCCCAAAGTTGCCTGAGAGCAACTACACCTATTTGTCATCTTATAGCAAAAGCTACGATTGATTTATGGGTTTAATTTAAGTAGGCACCAACAAATTAATATTTTTAGAAGTGAATTCAAAGCATATTACAAGAATTTAACTATTATCCGCAAAATAATTTCCAATAATTTGCAACAATATCAGGGAAAGTTTGTGTTCTAATTGAAGTCTACGAATTGAGCGTGTTTAATCAAAACCCTGTTTCTTTAATACTGGTTAAATGAAATCAAAAAGTGATAATTTTGTATTTTTGCATAAATATTAGAAATTTGTTCTGTAATTAAAGAATATTGATACAAAATTTATTTAACCCGTTTTAAGCTAAAATTGTTCAAGAGTAAATTAGCTCTAGAAATTTAACAAAGAGGCGTGGCGACTTCAAATGTCGTGTGCACACTTTTTAGGAAAGTGTTTCATGATTTAAATACCAAAAAGTAATATCGAGCCACAGGGTAAAATTCGGGGTCGAAAGGGTTAAGGCCTGTCAAAAAAAGTTCTCCCCAGGCGCCTCTTTTCGCATGGCTTCTCCATTTCGTCAAACCAAGAGATGATAGGGCCTCCTCAACTTGGTCCTTTCACCGAAAACAGGGTCTCCCTCTTCGCCGTCGACCTCCAAATACCGCATCGAGTACTTTTTTCGCCGGAGGTTCATTGTCCATACGGGAGACATGGCCAAGCCAGTGTAGCTGCTGGATCTTGCTACTTCCTTACATTATTCGAAAAATCCAATTATTTTTTTTTATCTTATCTTATTGTAAAACATTTCAAGAATATATTCTCCAATTTTTAAGCCGATCGGAGCAAAACTCTGGAAGTTATGGTCTATAGTTAGTCCTCTGTCCTTTAGTGCAGGTATACAGCATATTCTCTTTAAACGCGTTTTTCTCAAAACTACTTTTTCGAAGTCGGTGAACACGATCCCTCAAAATCTACTCAATGGATTCTTTTCAAACTTGGAACATACTTTCTTGGTATAAAATAACTCCCACCTACACTTTTCAAATTTTTCCATTTTTATTTTTAGGTAGTTTTTTATTTAAAAAATGGCGGAAAATTTAGCGCAAAATCGCGTTTTTTGCTTCAGTAGCCCACGAATTGTTGAAAATCGCAAATAATAACTTTTCAACGATTGGGGGGGGGGGGAGGATTAACTCATACTCTAAGTAAATTGGCCAACTTTTTTGATTTCAGATAATTCTACGCCGACTTATCGTGTTCACCGCACAACGTGTTTTCAAAAAGACGTTCTGGGAAACACGCTGTCACCGGCTTATTTTTCAATATTTTGTTACGAAAATTTCACGAAATATTCTCTAAATGATGCTTTATAATTTAAAAAAAGTTTCAATAAATTTGCTTCGGCTGCATCTCCGTAAAAAATTAGCGAAAAAAGTGTTTTTTTATTCAAATTATCCCTTACCCCCCCCTTATAACACCGTGCGACAGTATTTTTCACACCGGGAAAAATCCATATGGGCGTGAAAATAGAGACCAAACATAGTAATACTGCGTACTCAGTTTTTCATTTCTACATCCTTTATCCTTTTAAAAGGACTTCAAAATTTTGAAGGGGATCAAAAATAAAAAATATATAAAAAATACTTAACCTCGTTAGAATATATATATATACTTATATGTATGTGGTAACATAGTTTTATTCCAGCAAAAATATGATTCTTATTACAATATTAATATATATAGGGTGTTTTTTTTAGAGGTTTGTTTTTCGAATAGAGATAAAACTGGCATTTTGTGGTCAAATCTGGCAACTCTAATGTCATTTATGTTCAGTTTGGTTTGCCATTTCATCATGAACAGGTTGACAAAAGAACAACGCTTGCAAATCGTGCAAATTTATTTCGAAAATAATGGTTCAGTTCGCGAAGTTTACCGCAAGCTCCGTCCATTTTATGGTCGACATAATCGTCCATCAGAGCAATTAATTCGGTTAACCATGGGTCGTTTTCGCACTACGTTTACTCTATGTGATAATACGCATCCGCAGAGACGTCGAACAGTGCGCACCGAAGAAACAATTGCCGCTGTAGAGCAAAATGTTGAAGAGGACCCGAATGAATCGATTCGCCACCGTGCACAGCAATTGGAGCTTTGTCCATCAACTTTATGGAAGATTTTGCGCAACATGAATGTGGATGAGTTGTGGTTCCAACAAGACGGCGCTACATGCCACACAGCGCACGTCACAATCGATTTATTGAAGGAAACATTCGATGAGCGCATAATTTCGCGGAATGGACCTGTCAATTGGCCACCAAGATCGTGTGATTTGACACCATTGGATTATTTTCTTTGGGGATATGTGAAGTCGCTCGTCTACGCCAACAAACCAGAAACGTTAGGGGACTTGGAAGCCAACATTCGTGGCGTTATTGCCGACATACGGCCCCAAATGCTCGAAAAAGTGGTTGAAAATTGGACCTGTAGAATTGGCTTTATTCGAGCCAGCCGCGGCGGCCACATGCCCGAAATCATATTTAAACATTAATGGCATAAAATTATCCTTCCAATAAAGCCAAATTGATGGACACTAAAACGATTTTCTTGTGTTTTATTTCAATTCGAAGTTCTATACCTCTAAAAAAAACACCCTATATAAAGGAAAACTGATGTGCGTATACGTATGCGGGAATGAACGATTTTTCGGTCTATGTCCGTGGTCGTCTTGCTTCTGTCTCCTCGTTCAGTATTGTCTGCCCGTCCGCGTTACTTTTGTCCGTCCGTTTTGTGCTATTATAGCAGTTTCAGTCCGGGTTGCCACGTCACTGTTTGTCCGTCCGTTTTGTGCTATTTTAGCAGTTTCGGTCCGGGTTGCCGCGCCACTGTTCGTCTGTCCGTGTTGCCCCATTCCTACATGTATATCAAGTGAAAGAGGAAAGGCTCAAGAATTTAAATAAAATTGAGTTTTTATCTATTTGTAAAAAAAGGATATGAAAAAAGGGACCTTTTTAAAAAAAAAATTTTAATCCTTTATATCCTTGAAAATTTATGTAGAATTTTCTTGAAAAGTAACTATGTTAAAACCCATAGGAGATTTCCTCACGTGTAAAGGAAGTCTCCTACCTAGTGTCATTAACGTGTGAGTTATAGTTCCAAAGTTATACAGAAAATTTGTATTGGAAAAAGGTATCATGCTCCTTGTCAATGGCCACGAAATATTGGCAATGGAACAATATATCGAAAAGAGGACGTTGCATCAAATTTCAATGCTCTGCGGCTTATAATTCCAAAGTTAAAGACCTTCAGAAATCTTCTCCTGAACAACCCATTCAGTGGCGCACACAGGTTGGTTTCGGGGGCTCAAACCACCCAAACACAAAAATTGCTGGTACAAAATATGGTTTCGAATGGTATTCCGATCAAAAGTTGTACACAAAACTCCCCAAAATGAAATACTGTGTGCGCACCTGAAACCATCCATTGTCGCAAAACTTCTAATCAATCAGTCAAGTAGTTGCTGAGTCTATGAAGGACAAAGAAAGACACACATACATACAAACATTAGTTTTATAAAGGAATTTTTCATATACCATGAAGTCTGCAAAAACCTCAATGTTGTAGAAAAGTGTCTTGTAAAAGTTACCTACTATTGTACCATTTTGCGCCACTGTACAATACAACTGTTTGTGTATTATTGTGTGCGTGTGCAAAGCACTAAAAGCGCATGCTGGTGTACAAAGCAGTTAAAGTATGCGCGCTTACGCACACATACACACACACACTCATTTGTAAAATTAACTCCGCATACGCGCAGAACAGCTGCTGCTGTGCCATGTGTCGCGCGCGATTGCTGCTGCTGCTGGCACTCGAACGCCTCGAGGCATAAACGTGTTGACATGTTGCTGAGAAGGGCACGCTTTGTGTGGCACGCCAAATTGCACGGCGCCTTCTTTATAACCGTTAATTGGTGAGGTCGTGTACTGGGGAAGGAGGAGAGTGTGAGGACTAAAACTGCAGGAATTAGCGAAATTTTTGTTAAACTCAGTAAAGTTTTATTGCAATGCGAACTCATTATTTTGATACAGTAAAATAAACAAATTACAAGGAATACAAAAATTTATATACTTTTGGCAAACTTAAAGTTTTTACGTATAGGTAACATTAATTCATTGCGTTATGTTTCGATGCAGCAAAGTTTTTGAAAGAAGAAGGCATGTTTTTGTTTTTTATTATTCAAAGCAATGGAACAAAGGGGTTGCGTAAATAATTAAATTTAATGAAATGAAAAAAGATAGTTTTATTTTATTTTATTTGATTTGATTTGATTTGATTTGATTTGATTTGATTTGATTTGATTTTATTTTATTTTATTTTATTTTATTTTATTTTATTTTATTTTATTTTATTTTATTTTATTTTATTTTATTTTATTTTATTTTATTTTATTTTATTTTATCATATTTTATTTTATTTTATTTTATTGTATTTTATTTTATTTTATTTTATTTTATTTTATTTTATTTTATTTTATTTTATTTTATTTTATTTTATTTTATTTTATTTTATTTTATTTTATTTTATTTTATTTTATTTTATTTTATTTTATTTTATTTTATTTTATTTTATATTATTTTATTTTATTCTATTTTATTTTATTTTATTTTATTTTATTTTATTTTATTTTATTGTATTTTATTTTTTTTATTTTATTTTATTTTATTTTATTTTATTTTATTTTATTTTATTTTATTTTATTTTATTTTATATAATTTTTTGATTTATTTAATTTATTTAATTTATTTAGAATCGGATACATTAAGAACTAAGTAAGAGCTAAGTCTTTTAATTACACCTCAATCAGAATTAAATTTCTTCAATCAGAATTAAACTTAAATCTATCAATTACAAAATTCAATAATAACAAAGAAGCTTAGTATATATTAATGATAAAAATATTTTGGCAAACTTAAAGTTATAACTTTGTTATGTGGGCGTATACGTAACATTAATTCAGTGCTATGAATAAATTAGATACACTTCGATTTAAGAAACATTTTTGCTAGTATTAGGTATGGTTTTAATTATTTGAAGCATAAAAATTAAGTGCAGCCACTTAAGATATTTTTCAAAATATTGTAAAAATTGAAATTTTTTTTATGGATAGCTTAGTGTTGTATAGAAATAATAATAACAGCCATCTGAAAATCAATTGAGTTCACAAAATGAATTCAAAGCACATCCTGAGTTTAATTTTTATGATATATGCTTTCATTCTGGCTCGTAATGAAAAAAATTAGGCGTATGAGTAATTAATGATTGTGAATTGTATGAGGGCGTATAAGTAACATGAATTTTAAGATTGTGGAAAAATTACTTGTGGGTTGTACGTATTTCCATTACGAGTATTGAACTAAGTCCTCAATTGTCCATCTTTAAAATGTATGTGGATCCAAAAACTGGCTTGGCACCTTCTTCGTAAGAAATTATTTTAGAGTGCGTGTTTTTTATACAAGTACAAGTCGGTACGCAGAGCAGCACTAGGTTTATTTTGGGAGGGTGTAAAGGTTGGAACACAGGTTTCTGAATCAAGAGTTTATGAACATTTGACTTGAATCCATCAAGGTCATAGTTGCTGGGGAACATCTTCGTAGGAAGGTCATTCTAGAATCGCATTTTACGGGTAGAAATGAACTATTTTGTATTGCTTAGTGCACTTGAACGTCGTATCAATGTGAAGATTATGAGATTCAGTATTTGAACTGGTTGCTTGGGTGAAAACACGCAGTAATGGGATTAAATTGATCATCCATGCATCACACGTTTCGGCTATGCTTCAAAGAGTCAATAGAGTTGAATGCTCTACAGACCGCAATCCCTCGCAGAATACCCTGCTGTGGTCAATAAGTTTGATTCTTTGATTTTGGATTTGGTAGAGAAGCTCTTTTGTACGAGCTTTTTTTGCACAAGCTATCACACAAAAAAGCATTGGGTTCGTTTTGGAAGGATGTACAGAATCAAGAATCAAAAGAATATGGACACTTGACTTGAACTCATAAAGGTCATAGTTGCTGGAGAAAATCTCCGTAGAAAGATCATTCTACAATTACACCTTACAGGACATGATTGAACTTTCTCTCTAATGCGTTGTGGGTTGGGACATCGAATCAATGTGGAAAGTAGGAGATCCAGTGTTTTAATGTGTTGCTTTGGGTATGTGAGGGCAAAAGACTCTTTATTCATACATTCCAAGTTTCGGCGTTGCTTCAAGGAGTCCATAGAACTGAATGCTCTACTGAGCGCAATAGTCTTGATCCCTCGGAAGCATTGATTGTTCATCTCCTCATTCAGGCACTCCCCGCTTCAACAATGCTTCAAGGAGGCAATAAAGCTGAGTAGCCTTTTTCGTCAATAAGTTTGATTGGATCGTTTGGGACACGGTTGAGAAGGTCATCTGTTCATCCATACATTCCACGTTTTGGTGATGCTTCAAGGAGTTAATTGAGCTGAGTGCTCTACTCTCTACAATAAGCTTGAGTCGTTGGCAACTGATTCAGGTATTGATTTAATTGTGATGAGAATTAATGCAATAATTCGAAAATTACCGCGTTAAAAAATTTGTTTTGCTGCCAACAAGAGTTCAAAGTCGATACCTATTTGAATGAACTCGAAATTTGTACGCATCCTCGTTATACGGATCGTATGAGTGACATTTATTTGGGCACGCAGCGACTCTAAAAGTACTATGAAAAATAAAAATCGTGCATTCATTTGGTATTTTATTTTATTTACTGGCAACAATATCAGCTAAACAACAATATTTCAGCTGTTCCTTTTATGACCCAATAACTTCTGAACTTTTACGTAGGCATTACTGACATAAAATTATCACAATGTACGCTGCCCAAATGACAGACATAACAATACCAACAAAAAAGAACAATTACTATAACTGCACAGCAATCAAATTATACTCTTCATCCAGTTGCCGAAAGTGTGCTCACCAGCACAATCGTGAATTGCAACCAGCAAAGTCCACTTGACTAAATGACCGCAAATCAACTCATCAACAATTCGAAAACAATTTTCAATGAGCATAAAATTACACAGGCAGCCCGAACGTTGGCAATAAATCGAAGCGAACGCTATTTAAAATGAAGAAAAAATAATTTGAAAAAGGAGAAAAGCAAAAGACATCAAGAAAGACAAAGAACAAGCACAGAGCACACAATTTTATCTGCTCAATTTTCATTGTTTGTTCATTAAACGAAATGAAGGCGTTTAAAGTAAAAATGCCAAAACAAAGTAAAAAAATTTAAACAACAACAAAACATCAACAGCAGAAAAAACAAAGGGGAAATAAATAAATACACACAAGACAGACAATTTCAACAACAACAACCACAACCTGGCAGCAAGGAGTTGCACTGCGCTGCCAAAGTGCGATGGCGTACAACAAAATAAATGAGCTTCTTGCTAAGACAAAAGAAAAAATGGCAGGCCATAAAAACACAAAAACAGCAACAAGACCCGAACAGAAATCGAAACAGAAACAACAAGGCAACGTATTGGCAGCAAATAAAGAAAATAAGAAAAATCAGCAAACAATTGATTCAATGAAATTTCAACAAATTTGACATAACAGAAATCAACATTAATCAATGCGCAGGCAGTGTGGAACGGGCGCGCTTGCAATTCCCAAACGGTGGCAAAAGCGAAGGAGAGCGAAGCTGCTCAATTGAGTTGTGCAATTGAAAATAGAAAAAGTTTTAAGTACGTAGCTATTTATTTTTTCCATTTAGTGGGGAAGCAGCGGCGCCGGGGAGTTGGCAAGGTGCTGCGGCTGTTATAGGGAAATTGAAATGTCTTTGTGTTTGGGTGTAAAATGTGTGTGTGTGTGTGTAAGTATGGCGAAGAGGAATTTCGCACAGCAGAGATAAGGTAGAAGTGGAAGGAGCGTAAAGGCAGCACGTGAGTTTGCAAAGAAATGAGCAACATTAGAATAAGTAAATTATTTGCGCAGACTAAAAGCAATGTTCGTAATACAGTTGCAATTAAAGAAAACATATAGTCGTAGTCGTATTTGTTAACCAGGTCGTATGAGTAATGTTAATTCGGAGCTGTGGTGAAAACAAAGTCGGGGTTACTTAGTTAATTTGGAATTTATAAGACTCATGAATAGCATTCCAAGCCGAGATTTAATATTATTATATTAATTAATGTTTTCGCAATTCTAGAGCTTCAACATGGATGTCATTTTAGACAAATCATCTCGAAAGGGTTCAATTACAGTTTTTGAAATTTTTATTACTTTCTCTTAACTTCCAGGAATCTACATATTTGTGGGTATACATCTCGCTGCTTGCTTGCTTCCCTACATTCTTAACTGACCATAACAACGCAGCAAAAGTTCTCTCCAGGCGACTTTGCTTTGCTTGCGCCTTTCCAGTTGATAGAGAGACAGAGATGATAAGATGCCTTTAACTTCGTTCTTCCACCGGAGACACGGTATCCCTCTTTTCCGCGTACATCAACTACCGCATCGAACACATTTTTAGCCGGAGCTTCATCACGAATACGGGATGCATGACCAAGCTAATGTTGCTTACTTATGCATCTGAAATTGCTAGAAATTATTTAGTACTAGTAGACAGGGTACTATTTAGTAGTAGTAATATTCTGAGTCGTCGACTTTACTATTTTCCTACAATTTTGTTTGTGAAAACATTTATTGCTAAGTTTTATGAATTTCTTTACTTCAATCAGAACTACTTATTCAATAAAGTAACTTTATGTAAACATATATAAAACTAATTATTCTTAAATAAAAATAAATCGCTTGCTAGGTCACTCACTGTTATTTACAAATTTCTAGTAATTAAATTGATTTTTGTATTTTAAAATTATGTTCTATCTTATTTAAAAAAAAATTTTTTAAAATTACATTTTTCCCTCATTTTCAGGTGTCAATTACTGTGTTATAATAGATTCCAGCTCTAAGATTATTATCATTTGTCATGAATAAAAAAATAAACCTAATATATCGTAGTGAAAAACCATGACACTCGACTTTTGATCTCGTCACACAGGTCGTATAAGTGATAATAATTGATTGATTTAAAGAAAGTGTTCAAATATGATTTCTAGTCTGTAAATAAGTAAATACACATAAAAATATCGCAGTGAAATAGCACTAGAATCGATTTTTAATCTCGTTACACGGGTCGTATGAGTAACAAAATTGTAGTAAATTTTAAGATATTGTTAAGACATATTTTCTGGACTGTAGATTTTTATCATTTCGCTTAAATAAAGAAGTAATTAAATAATTATATAATAAACCATAAAAAAATAAAAAACGAAATACTTATTTTATTTTAATCCCGTGTGCATTTATTCATATTTTATTTTATTTTATTTTATTTTATTTTATTTTATTTTATTTTATTTTATTTTATTTTATTTTATTTTATTTTATTTTATTTTATTTTATTTTATTTTATTTTATTTTATTTTATTTTATTTTATTTTATTTATTTTATTTTATTTTATTTTATTTTATTTTATTTTATTTTATTTTATTTTATTTTATTTTATTTTATTTTATTTTATTTTATTTTATTTGATTTTATTTGATTTTATTTGATTTTATTTGATTTTATTTTATTTTATTTTATTTTATTTTATTTTATTTTATTTTATTTTATTTTATTTTATTTTTATTGTCGTGCATTGTAGTGTTAAACTCAATCAGCGACTCCTAATCGCACTAGAATCGATGTCAAAACCAGAAACGAAGATAAAAGGGTCGCAATAAGTTGTCTTGTAGTTGTTGTAGTTTTTAATTGGTTTAATCACTTCGAGACCCGAAGAATGAAAAGATGTTCTATGTTATTTAAAAGAGCTATATTGATCTGAGAGCTACTAATTGTATGCATCTACATATCTTTTTAGGTATTCTGTCAATTGATGCTCCGAATCACTCCGAATTACGCGCAAGCAGCCATGTAAAGCTTTAGACTTTGTACGCGAAATTGGTTGCAGTGGTATGCCGAAACTCAGTGTCAGGTTAGCCATTTTGAAAGACAAATATTTTTCTTTCAAAGGCTGTCCTTGCCTGAAAAAACAGCCATTAACCAAAGAAGAGTTCTTGTCATTTGGTATTTATTGAATCGTATTTCGACCCAAGATTGTCTGTTTAGTGTTCTTAACCCTTTCGCTATTTTGTTGCCATATGGCAACATGCTACTTTGTGGACGTCTGCATCCTCTATGGTTGCAAGAATACATTTTTTTGTTGGTCTTTAGAATAGTTTGAAGTTTTAGGAAAAATACGAAATTAATAAACTAAATATTTAAGTTTAAAGAAGAGAAGTATACACGTTTTTTTAATGGTATATCGTGACATAGTAAAGCAGAAAAAATTAGAGAACTTTTTAATTTGACGTTTTCTTTCAATTTAGATACTTTCTTTTTTTTAATTTTGGCTGAAGTAAATGAAGAAATATTCAAATTTTCGTTATGCGTAAAAAGTTTTATGTTTAAGTAATTATTACAGCCACATCGATGTGGTTGCTCTTATAGAAAAACACTCCAAATACAGGGTCCGAGTATAAAAATTAAAAAATGTCTTATGGAATGTTGCTAATATAACCACATAGAAGCCTAAGACGTAAAATATAAAATTTTAACTTTAACCCAGTAAAAACCTGTAGCGAGAGGGTTAAGTGGCTGCCAGAAAAACATGGGAACTATTTACAGTCAAAAAACCAACATTAATGCAAACATGTTTGCAATGCTTGGTTACTGCTGTCACTACTGAAAAATGTTACTCATACGCAGCGTAGGGTGTGTGAATTTCGTAAGTAATTTGTTTGGCTTTGCTGATTGACTTGGATTCGGGTCTATTTGATGTAAGCACTGAGCTGCATTTATCACAAATTACAAATTTCTTAAAGTTTGAAAGAGTTATGCTTTTTTTGTCTATGAAGGCACCGTCGTTGTGAGGTTCATTTAAGTTCTTAAGGTCTTCTGATAATGACTAATAATGATAAAACTTTTCACTCAGTCATTGAGACCCTTTTACTATAATTAGAGGAATCTTAAGATTGTGATAGGGACTTTAAATTGTATTTGACAGCAAAAAGTGTGTGAAGAAGCCACAAGTCTGTAAAGCTAAAACTGATAAATTTGCTTATTAACTTTTACTGCTGTAAACTTACGAGAGTTTACGTAAACGTGTAAGCTTTGGTCTACTGGAACTGGAACTGTTTCCAAAACCGACGAATCGGCTTAATACATAGAAGAAGAGTTTTTGGGAAAATTGGTGCCTAGGGTTGCGCATTGAAGCGCGTAGAATATCCGAACGGGCTGCTTATTGAAGGCTGCGGAATCATTCAACGGTGGGGCTGGCTAAAAGACATCAACAGTTTCTGAAAAATTCGATGTCGAAGGTTTCATATTGAAGGCCGTAGAATCGCCCAACGGTGGGGCTGGCTAAAATACATTAAAAGTTTCTTTGAAAGCTTATGTCGAGGAGGAGGCAATAGCTGTGTCTACGTGCCTGTGTTCAGGGATAATCCCAAAAATATAAAATAATAATAACGCATAAGTTTATTTACACTTCAGTTTATTTCAACTTTACGGTATACACGCTTACTCAAAAATTGAAATCTTTACTATACCCATTCATATAATAATTGTGTGTATATAATAAAAGTATGCAGTCTCCTATGACTTGGTTGGTTTAGTACAAAAAGTTAATGACTCTCTGGCCGCTAAAGTTAAGTTAAACTAAATGAAATTTGTTGAAAAAACAAAACAATTAGTGCTGTTGCACTAAAGTAGATGATTAAAAGCAACTATTATGCTTGGGTTGGCGAGGGAATATTATGGAGAAAGAAAGTACGAAGAGCTAATGTTTGCATTAGTTTATGAGGCATTAAGTTTTATGGCATTGCTGAGCTAAAATTGTTGGTGTTAAATGGATGCTGCGCGTACTTAAGCGACTCTGAACTACCCGCAGCGCTATTTGCATGTTAATTTTAGTGTTTTTTGTTTTCGAGGTGAGGGAGAGAATAGAATAAATACGATAGATAATTTTCAAAGAAGAGAACTTGGAGTGTTTTAGTTTGTCTTGGTAGAAAGAATTACATTCTGGGTTTATATTTGTGTTGAAATTAAATGTGTTGTTGGCGGTGTTGGCGGCGAGTGAGTGTGAAAATTGGCATGATGCGTAATTAAAATGCGATTCGTTGCCATTTTGCCATTCGTTGTGGTACATAAGCCTATAAGATGATTTAAATTAATAAATTTTTGCATTTTTCAAAATTAATATTTTTTCAATTTGCAAGTGTTAATTATTGTATTATAATAGATTATAGTTCGTAGGATGTTATCACTTGGCATAAAAAAAGATGTATTGCAGTAAAAAAGCACTACACACGATTTTTGGTCTCGTCACATTTGTCGTATAAGTGATATGAGTTGAATGATTTGAAGAAAGTGTTCAAATATGATTTCTAGTCTGTAAATAAACAAATAAACAACAACAAAATAGCGCAGTGATAAAGCAATAAATTTGTTTTATGAGGTCGTCACACGGGTCGTATGAGTAATAAAAAAGTAAATGGTATAATTTGTTAAGATATGTTTTCTGGACTGTAGATTTTTATCATTTCACTTAAATAAAGAAATGAATAAATAAATAAAAACAATATCGCAGTGAAGAAGCACTACACTTGATTTTTTATCTCGTCCCACAGGGCGTATAAGTAACTTAAATTGACTAAGTTGAAGAAAGTGTTCAAATATGATTTCAAGCTTGTAGGTTCTGATCAATCGACATAAAAAATAAATAAATAAAACAGAATATTACAGTGAAAAAGCGTAAAATTTACTAAATTGAAGAAATTGTTGAAATATCATTTTTAGATTGTATATTAATTTTTTTTATTATATTTTTTTTATTATAATTTTAGTGTTTTTTGTTTTCGAGGTGAGGGAGAGAATAGAATAAATACGATAGATAATTTTCAAAGAAGAGAACTTGGAGTGTTTTAGTTTGTCTTGGTGGAAACAATTACATTCTGGGTTTATAGTTGTCTTTAAATAAAATGTGGGGCTTGTGGGCTGGCGGTGATGGTGGCGAGTGAGTGTGAAAATTGGCATAATGTGTAATTAAAATGAGATTCGTTGCCATTTTGCCGTTCGTTATGGTACATAAGCCTATAAGATGATTTAAATTAATTATTGTTACGCCTAAATGCACACAAGCTGCAGCAGAAAAGAACGCATAGCGTTGGAGACAAAGAGTGAGCGAGCGAGTGTGCATGCAGCTGCGGGCTAAAAGCAATGCAATTCTAATGTCAAGTCATGCATTGCTTTATTTAAAATTTGCTTAATAGCAACAAATGCTTCATTGAGCAGCAAATGGCAAAAATATATTAGAAAACAACAAAAAGCATCAACAACAATGACAGCAATGGTCACTTGAGCATAAAGCACAAATGATAATAAAACCAAACAATTCAATTAAAATATACGCACGCAGGCCATTAATGTGATACACACACACACATATGCACAAATTCAGATTAAGTGAGTTGTGCTTAAAAATACACACACACACACACACATACATAGATTAGTGTAGTCATTGGCCATAACATGCAGCTAAATGCACTCGCACAAGTTTATTGCATTTGTGTGTCGATGCTTAGCCTTAGGCCAACTTTTGGCATCTGCAATTTGTGGTATTTTTTCGATGATTTCTTGTTGTTGTTGCGGTTGCATAATTTTAATTGAAATTTGCAGCAAGGTTGCATTGAAATCTGATTGCTTGCTTTGCATTAGAATTGGCGTAGATTTTAAATTAAATTTCGCTTGACGCTCAGATCGTCTGACTGGGTATAAAGTTGTCAGCCGTTGTGGCGTTTCGAACGACAGCCTCCGCTGCAATGTGCCACTGTTCTTAACAACTGAAAAAAGCAGCAAGACAATGTGAGTGCAATGGAGAAAACGAAACGCGAAAATGTGGCGTAAATAAAAAATTCAATGCATAGCAATGCATGACGTCGGCTGAATTACTGTAAAAATTTATGCATTAAAAAAGTACTTTGGTGCATTTAATCAACTTTATTGCATTACAGCAATAAAAAGCAACGCGAAAAAATTCAACAAAACCCAAAAAAAAAGGAAAATCTCAAAGACAAATACAGCAGCACAGCAGACGGTCGTGTGTCTTTTTTTAAGTTTATTTTTATACCTTTTTACGTTCGTTTTGGTCTTTTTGGTATTTTTGTAATTTTTTTTTTTGGGTATTTTTTTACTTTGCAAAAAAATGTGCTTTCCCCTTTTTGAAATGCAAATTTATGCGCAAAAAATACAAACAAATAAAAAAAAATTAAAAAAATAATAGAAAAACAAAAGCGCAATGCGCCGCTACTGTTTTCAAAGTTTTTGTTATTATTGTTGTTGTTGTTTTTGGTTTTATAGCCAGTCTATGGCTAACTGCTAACCGCTGCTTCATTGTAATTTTATGCACAAATTTGTTGGCATGCGCTCGCCTTGGTCGGTCTTGGCTTTTGACTGTTTTTTGTTTTTTTTTTGTTTTTGTTTGCCCGCTTCGACAATTGTCAGCACGGAAATCAGCAATCAATTAATTCGATTTGTAAATGCAAATGCGGTTTTTATTTTGATGGCGCTTTTTGTACTTTTCATTGTCATTGTCTTTGGCGTTGTTGTGGTTGAATTTTTATTTACTCACATTTGCAGTAGTTGCGCCGTTATTGCTGTCAATGTTGTTGGCCTTTTTGGTTGTGCTTCGATATTTGAGGTTTTTTTTAAGAATTTTCATTTTAGTGCAATTCAATTGAAATATTTGTTTGCTTTAAATGAGAAATTTTGAGGGCCATGCCATAAATTTTAATGATTAATTTGAATAATTTTTATTTTCGTTTGCATTTTATTGAACAATGCTGGTTACTTTTCAGACAAACAGACAGTATGTGTGTACGTATGAATTGCACCTTCACCTAATCTCTTGCAGGACATTTACTAACTGCTTATCAGTGTTGCCTGACTAATGGACTTGAATTTATTACCATTGCAACGAGTCCAACATAAATTCACGTCTTCTAGCATCGGAATATGATTTACAATTTGTATTAAATACCAACTATATCTGATATGCCATAACTTATGAGTTGCATTGCACTTATTCTGGGTGCCCAGAAAATGAAAGCAACCAATGATTTGTTAACTCGAGAAATTCGCAAGTAGCAGCAATAAATGCAGCAATATTCAACATTAATTTTTATGTAGAAATGTGCATTATTTATCTGTGCCAAGTACTGAAGTCCCTAATGTCGTTGAATTACGAGCGTTCAATTAGCAAAGGTCGACTGCGCATGAGGCTTGAAGAATTTGCTGTGTGCTGCAGTTATTCGGCAGTCATGCAATAGTTACATAATTCATTATTTGTAATATTTGGCTGTAGTTGTTGCTGATTTATATTTTAAGGTTCATATTTATTGCTACTCGATGTCATATTTTAAGTGAATTTTTAGAGAAAGTAAAGTATTAATGTTTCAAACAGATTACAAATAAGGTCAGGTTAGATTTAGAAACTAAAAACTGTTGTCATTTAAACGAAAAAATAAAAATTGGGAAATAAATAAAAATGCTTCATAAATGGCATATATACTTTTAATAAAATCTACCTTGGTTGCAGTTTCGACTGAAAACTTAGTTGAAAATTTAAAATCTTCATAGTAAAAGGAACAACGTAGCAATCGTGGGAAGATAAGTTTTTCTCATTTGGTTTTTGAATTTCGAACCCAAAATTTTCTGTTTAGTTATTCAAAGCAATCAGCAGTTGCTAGATAAACATCTGAAACTGTTACAAAACCAAAATAATTACTCAGATGCACAAATGATTTTATTGCTTGGTTACTGCTGCCATTACTGAAATATGTTACTCATACGCACCGTATGGTGTATGAATTTTGTTATTCATATTTTGGGTTGTGCTTCATGCTGGCTAAATGAAAGTTTGATTTTAAGTCTATTTGAGGTAAACACTGAGCTGCACTTGTCACAAATGTTTAATTTTTTTCAAGTTTATCAAAATTAGAGTAATGATTTTTTGTTGATGAACTCACAGCCGTTGTGTAGGTCATTTTTGAATCCTGCTTGGCAGCTGTTCGTCATTTCGACTACCATTGTTAACATACAGCTCAGAAATAACAGCTCTAGTCATTATTTAGTAAAATAAAATAAAAACCACACAAAAAGGTGTACTCTCTGAATTTTAATTAAAAATAACTGATATTTTCTTTTAATTTTTATTCACTTTAAATGCATTTTATGCACTACCGACTTCTTAAAATTGATCTTAAAACTATGTTAGCCGAATCGACGAACATTGGCTTTAACGTATATTAACCCTTTCGACCCCGAATTTTACTCTGTGTATCGATATTACTTTTTGGTATTTAAATCATGAATCACTTTCCTAAGAAGTGTGCACACGACATTTGAAGTCGATACGTCTCTTTGTTAGAGTCCTAGAGCTAGTTTACTTTTGAACAATTTGAGCTTAAAACGGGTTAAATAAATGTTGCATCAATATTTTTTAATTACAGAAAAATTGCTTAATGTTTATGGAAAAATACAAAATTATCACTTTTTGATTTCATTTAACCGGTATTAAAGAAACATGGTTTTGATTAAACACGCTCAATTCGTAGACTTCAATTAGAACACAAACTTTCCCTGATATCGCTGCAAATTATTTGAAATTATTTTGGGGATAACAGTAAAATTTTTGTAATTTGCTTCGAATTCACTTCTAAAAATATTAATTTGTTGGTGCCTACTTAAATTAAACCCACAAATCAATCGAAGCTTTTGCTATAAGATGATAAATAGGTGAAGTTGCTCTCAGGCAACTTTGGGGTCGAAAGGGTTAAATATGGTTGGCTAAGCAAGGTTAAGGTCTTGATGATACTAACCAAAATAATCTTTAACAATCGATATACCTACATAGATGTACAAATTGTTTCATTTCTTGGTTATTGTGGCTATGTTGGCCTCGATAGTCCAGCAAGTAGCGCACTGGCTTTTCATGTCAGAGGATCTAGGTTCGATTCCCAGTTCGGACTGGTTACACATTGCTATCCACAAGAAAAAGACAAGAACGCTTTTGAAAAGTTATGCCAAAATCTTCAAGTTTCAAAGAAAAAACAGTCAACCACAATCTGCCGCTTAGATTCGGCCTTAAATTGTGGGTGGTGCCTTCCCTCTGTTTCCCAATCATTTTTAAATTTGTTTTAAAAAACAAACAGTGCTGCATACAAATTTAACAGATTTTGTGTCACAACGGGTCATATAACTTATAGACAGTGGCAGCCAACTTAACCTACTGCCGCCATCTCCAAAAAATTTTACTTATACGCAACGTATGGTTTATGATTCTTTTTTAAGCTTGCTAGAGATGGATTTAAAAAGGAGATATTTGCACTGAGGCCAGAGATGCTCTATTGTGCTTGCTTAGTCCAACCTTGTTTTATATTTAACACTGAAACTCTTATTTTTTTTATAAACTAAACCAAACAAGGGTCTCCAAAGAAAGAATTAAGAATTAGAATTAAACATTAAACATTAAGTTTGGCTCATAATTTGTCGATATATTATACTCTTTTTCTATGACAATTCAAATCGCTATGTGTCAATATGCATTGACTCAATAAAGTCGCATAAACAAGATTTTGAAGTGCTTTGAACGTTTTATGCGCATTGAAGACAATTTGCAAAAAGCCGTCGAAGTAAAGTGAGAAAGATAGCAGAGGCTATGAAGATGTCCAAAGAAGATATTTGTCACATATTGAATCAAGACTTAGGCATGAGAATGCTGTTCGTGGGTTCAGTGCTGCGGTGGCTCACGTTGGACCAAAAATTTGTTGGAATAAACATTTCTAATGCTCTGTTTGGACGGGTTAAAGAGATGTGATCATCTCTGGGAGAAGTGTGAGTGAAAAAAATTTGTTAAAAATATATCTTCATTCGATTGGAAACTTTTCAGACCACCCTCGTAAGCTGAAAACTTAGATGAAAACTTAGAAAATTTCTCTGTTGAAGCTATTGTAAGCTAAATGTAAGAAGAAAGGAAGCTATTATTATTATTTTGTAATATTACAGTTTTTAGACGGTCTGTTAAAAATTGTGTGTGTCTGTCTGTTAAAATAAGTGTGTATGCAGCAAAATGCTAACGAGATTTCTTCTGATGAAGCTTTATGGCTGCGCGCAGCGACTAATTTATGACTACTGCATAAGAATTGCAACAAATTTGCGGCTTCTATTAAATTTTAGCACACAACACTCACACTCACACTCACACACACGCGTAGGCAAGGCGACAACGAGTGATGCGCAAATGTTGCAAAATCTTTATTTATGGTTTTCAATAAGTTGCCACAGAACGACTTTGAAACAAGAGCGGACAGCTGGTGCGACTGCGCGGCGCTGTGTCGGTGTGAACCATTAAAGGAATTACTCGACTTTTTCGGCAAATTAAAAGCGATAAATTTGCCATGTGCGCCAAGTGCCTGAGCCGTGCAATACAAAAAAGTATGCGCACTGCAGATGCAACAACAACAACAACAATGCAAATCCATATGTGTGGCAGCGTAAAGCGCACAAACAGAGCGTTTTGTTTTTTTTATTTTGCATATCGCGAATAAAAATTGAAGGCAAACCAACCGCACAAGACCCGCAACAGAAAAAATATAAACAAAAAAGAAGCACAAAATCGCAATGAATGTGAAGGGAGTTACAAAAAAAAAAAAACGCTGACACTTTGCCTTGCCTTAGTCGTTAGTTTTTGCTCAAAATGTTAGCGATTTTTTTTGCGAGCGCGACATATTTTAGCACCAAATGTTTTATACGCAAACATCCGAAATAACAATAAACCAGCTAACAAAATATCCTTAAGCCGTAACCGCACTCGAGAAATAAATTCCTGCGCAGCGTTGCCACAGGCAGCGCACTTGCAAGCGATTGTAGCCGATACGTTGTTGCCGCCAGTGTGGCCCTCACCCCCCGTCCCGCTCTAGTCTTGTTGCCACGCTGCTGCGGTTTGGACGTTATTGTTGCGGCGTCATTCAAATGAAAAACAAATGGTTGCCATATTATCGCGCTTTGGCCGCTCTGATAGTGTTGCACAACGCG